>VUYV01000292.1:0-64239 GCA_008711295.1 Anarhynchus alexandrinus | reverse complement strand
TCCCTCCCTTCCTCCCTCCCTTCCTCCCTCCCTTCCTCCCTCCCTTCCTCCCTCCCTTCCTCCCTCCTTCCTTTCTCCCTTCCTTCCTCCCTCCTCCTTCCTTCCTTCCTCCTCCTTCCTTCCTTCCTTCCTCCTCCCTTTCCTCTACCACGTACAAATTTAAATGTTAAATTCGTAGATGAAGAGGTTCAGCACTGCTGACTCTGTGGTCAACATAGGGAAGTCCAGAAATTCTCGAGTGAGTTAGTTTTGTTGTTCTGTTTTCTGAGAACCTAGAACTGCTTCTTATCACGTATGTAATGGTTGGATCAAGTCTTCTTATCACTACCAGAATTACTGCAGTTGTAATACATAAAATGTAGGCCTTCAGTGTAGAACGAAGGTAGGCAGTCCGGATATGTTAAATGCATAACCATTGCTGGTTTGGATAGTGGGGAAAAGGAGGTGTTTTGTAAAATGAAATAAATTTTTTTTTTTTTCTGTAATCACACACTCATGAAATGGCTTATTTCTCTGTACTTTAACAGCAAACAGGGCTGCATATATTTGCTAATGATTCAAATAATTTGAATTGGAACTCTAACCTGCTAAAACAGGGTTAACAATGAAGTTAAAATTACTTAAATTTACTTATTTTAATAAACTTGCTTCTGAATTTGCTGGTTCTTAGGTTTAAAAGGGGTTATCTTGAAAATCTCTTACAAAGTTTAAATGACCTTTGAAGGGACCTTTGTGTAGTAGCTTTTACTCAACTCTGACCTTTAAGCTCTAATTCCAGCAGTGTGACAGCAGCCAGGATTTTCTGTTTTCTTGGTACTGAAGTGAGTTAGGCACTATCCTTGGGCAGTTGCATATTATATTTTTTTTTTAGATGAATACACATGAAGATGATGTATCAATGTGTTGTCAGCTAGTATTCTGTTAAATACCACATCAGCTTGTATATAGTAAGCACTGTACCAGCTAGTATTCTGTTATATATCATATCACATAACAGAACACTTCTTATGTGATATGGTGTTTAAACTTACTGCTAGAAATTTATTTTTAATACTTCAAAAAATTGAGATAATGACATATCAGGCTTCCTCTGAGATGCTGTGAAAGCTGGATTAGTTAACTGTGATTCTCGATGTCTGCTATGTGCATACTTGTAAGAGGTAATAATAAACATCCCATCTCACCTGAAATAAATACTTTTCAATGAAAGTGAAATATACGCTCCTGAAGAAGATGCTGCTAGAAACTTTTCCACACTTTTTACACGTGTCACTCGTGTACCTTCCTTTGCCATGCAAACAAGTCTCCAGGGCCTCACCATTCAGAACAAGTGGATTCCTCAGTGTTTATAAAAGCATATAAGCTGCATGCATTAATTCTACGTATGTGTTTGTGCTGGTTGTGTTTGTACATGTGGATATGAATTATTAGGCCCACCATGTTGAAATACTTCACCCTGAGACTTATGCTTTGCTTTCGTATTTTGGTAAGAAAATTTTGCCTTTCAGTTGCTTAACAGATTTGTTAAGAGTTTAGTTAAATCAATGAGCCATCTCCAAAGGCAGAGAAAATCTCCACTGGTGGGGGGAAGGAATGAGAAGATGGAGTGGGAAAAGCAGGAGAAAAATTGAGAAAAGGAATGCTGAATCTATTTTCAAAGAGGAAGTGAAATCTTTCTTTGAGGAGAGACAGAGATGTGAATAAGAGCTGAAGAAGTGTCTCCTGTAAGTCGCTTGTCCCTTCTGCTCCTGCTCAACCAGTACTGTTGTCTCAGAACTCTGCACTCATGTTGCATCACTGAGGTCCGCAACGTTAACTAGCTCACAACAATTAGCCTTAAGAAGAGAGTACTGATGTCTAGTTTTGTACTTGCTCCATTATTTAAGATGCTAATTATCGTACTGTATTTCAGAGATTATATTATTATTTGGGACCTCAGTGTGTCTGGCTGGTCTTTTTAAGACCTAGAAATGTAGTATGTTGCATAGAGTGTAAAAACGTATCAAGTTATTGCTCTAGTTATCTAAAATGGTGCTTTAGTTCAACAAAAATACATGCATGTGTCTTTGTATGTGTATATGTACATGTGTATACACATATATATAAAAATACATTAAAAACTGGCATTCTCTGTGCTGCAGGAGTGATATATTTACATCACAATGTAGTCTGCTTCACAGAGCGCAGGACATGAAATCGGGACAGTCGAGTTCTACCTGTAGCTTTGCCTCAGTTGTAGGGTTTTTTTCACAAATAAAAATTTACCAATTGCATTTGTAAAGCGCCCTGAAATAAAATGCATTATATTTTTTTTCCAGGGGTTGTGCCCTTATTCTTCTGAAAGTCTTTTGTGCAAAGTCTTGTGAAGGCTTCAACATTTAGAATTTTTAGTATTTGACAGCACAATATATTAATGGTCTGCATCATTAGGTATATTTATAGAAATTTCTCACTCACACATAGGCATTCGAAATAACTGAATATAATATACGCCGTCGTGTCATGATTCCTTTTTTTTTATTACCATTATTTCCAAAGAATGAAAATAAAATTAGGACCCCTGCTATAGTAGTTACTACATAAATACAGGCATAAGCGGTTGTCTTTCTGCTCTGGCAAGCATAAGCTTGTGCTGTATTTTGCAAAGGGAGATAGTTGATTCATTTTCCTTTCTAAAGTAGGCAATGATATTCCTTACACTATCAGCGTATCTAACCAGACTTGCAAGAATGTGTGTGACAACTAGTGTTTGAAATGCCTGGGGGGGTTTCAGTAATAGTTCCATTGTTTTCTTATATTTTCTGTGCGTGGTTATTTGTAAATATACAATCACCTTACTTCTGCTTGCTAAGCTAGCAGTAATTATTTATTTAGCAAGACTGTCAATAAATTTGAGCCAAGAAATGGAAACCCTTTAATTATAAGAATGAAAATATGGTATTTCTTAAGAGTTCTGCGTGTCTAATGTGTTTATATGGAATACCTCTATCCAAGGTCTTTCAAGTCGTTGTACATTAATATTTGATCTTGCTTTAAGTGTACGCAGCACTAAATAAATTGACTATACTGTCTAAGTCTAAGAAAATCTACAAACACTTCTCTTCCATTTTTTTTTGTTATAAATGTGTCATTCTTTTCTTAAGCTGCACATTGCACTGGTAGAATACCTCTTCACTTAAAAAACAAAACCAAAACAAACCAAAAACCACCAAACCCTTCAAAACAATAGAAAGCTCCAGATCAAGGTCAGTTACTTAAATAAAATGGGGGGAAAAGGATGCTTTTCTGTCTTCAGGGAAACAACTGGAGCACTATCAAGTCTGACAAGAACAGCATTTAAGATTAAGTGCCCAGTCCTTAATTATAAAAGTTTGCCTCTAAAAATGCAGGTTTTCCTTTTATCCTACCTGCATTCACTGCTGAGCATTTTCTCTTCACAGTAATACAATTTTCTCTGCACATAATCTCAACATTAAGGGTTGGAATTGCTGCCATGTCCTAACGGCCCGGCTGTGTGCAGGCTGTGCCCAAGTGGATTGAGAGTCCCCACTCCCGTGTCCTGCCCTGAAATGGGAAATCCTTAACACTGAGCCCTTGAGCTGTTCAGAGGCTGCAGCTGAGCTGTGACAGTCTTTATAGGATGTTCACATCAGAGCAGGACTAAAGCAGCAGTGTTGGTAAGCATGAAAGCTTCCTAACTGTTCAATCAATTCTGATCAGGAGGGAGAAATTATGCAAAGAATGATAATATGACATCTGGATGATATAGCACGATTAGAGCTGCAGACTACCTGTACTAGAGCCACTGAACCACTGGTGGAGGTGTTCTCCCATGCAAGCGTGGTAAAACCCTTGATATGAAACCAAAACTTAGCAGGAGGCCTCTCTCTTCCACCAACCTCTTGAAAAAAGAAGCAGAGCAGTAACAGAATTAAAAAATAATTCCTCAAGTAGCAAAATTTCATGAGTTTTCTTAATCTCACTCAGCATTGTCAAGCATAATTTTCTCCCTTGGTCCACCAGTGTCTTCCCCCGCCCCCGTTCCACCCTGTGTGTGTGCACAGTGGCCGGTCTGCCCCAAACCACGACAGCGTAAAAGGAAAATGGAAGTAGTATTAGCTGCTGAGACATGACTGTGAGGTGCCTGGTAGCCTGGGAAGGCTGGCTTTTTCTGGGAGAGAAAATGACAAGCTGACTGCACTTTTTATGACCTTTTTACTATTCGATCATAAGTATCCATGGTAACATGACTGTTTCTTTCATGCTGGTATGTAGCATCAAAATAACAATAAACGCTGATTTAAATTAATATGGTTGAATAGAACTTGCTGCCAGGTGTGCTTAAAAAAAATACTAGAGTTGGGACACAAGGAAGAGGAGTCAGAAATACATTATTTTATTCTTTTTTGGGTATGTCGATTGCCTTTTCTTTTTCTTCTTTTCTCTCCCCTCCCACTCACTTTGTTACTGAAGAACGTAACAAATAATTTCTTAATTCTATTTGTATGCCATGTGAATGTGTTAGTAATGGTCAATACTAATTTCAAAAAGTTTTCCATTCATTTTAAACAGTGAATTTCTATTTGCTTTGATGGACTCTAAAATTATTCCTCAATAAACAGTTGAATATAACAACACACCAGCTTAAACTGTGGAAACTTCAATTTTATGCCTGTGATGAATAATTAGCTACTGGATGCCTTCCATATGACTAGACAAGCACATAGGCAACCAAAACTCCTTCTTGCAATAATCACACACCATTCACTTGTAGGCAAGTTTGGGTTGTTTGTTTTTTGGTTTTTGGTTTGGTTTTTTTTTTTTTTTTGTATTGCAGAGAAAGGTGATTCTTGTTTAAATGTTATGCTTTCATATGATTTGCCATCAGATGAGCTTCACTTGTGTCAAGGTAGGGAATACTTAGATTCTGAAAACATCTTTAACCAATGTTGATTTGCTTAAACCAAGATTAGTATCAGGTGAATTTCCAAACATGGAAAGCAGGTAGAACAGTCTTAATTGCTCTGTAGGTCTTATCACTTGCTTCAGGTGATGAAGGGCTTCTAGAGATGACATCAGTGTTTCAAAATACCATTTTTGGAAGCTCTTTCTGCTCTTACCTTCAACTTGATGCGGTACTGGGGTGTATGAATTGAAATAGTAACTTGGGAACTCTTGCTGTGCAGAAACGCTGCCTTTCCAGCTGTGTAGTGGCAGGCTGACCTGTAACTTGGCACCTACTTGACGCAACTCCTGCCACTGTATCATCTCTCTTGCTTAGATTCACTTCAAATAAAGACACTAATTGCAAAATATTGGTAGCNGTGGGCTGGCGGCGGCAGCGGCGGCGGCTCGCCGAGCCTCGTGACATCACTCCTGGAGCTCAAATCCCCCTCGGAGCTCCCTTCCTTACTCGGTCTGGCCGCTCTGGCAGAGGTAGGACCCTCCCCAGCAGGGCGGGCAGCTCCCCGAGAGAGGCGAGGCTCGGGAGCTGCTGGAGGAAAGGAGAGAAGGGGGGAAAGAGTCGGGGCGAAGAGGATAGTGAGGATCGGAACCAAACAGAGGAGCTCCACTATGAAATTCATCTCTGCTTATTACTTGCTGCCTCTCTTTCCTGCACTGGTCTTCAGCGCTAGGTGAGTACCGAGAGCTATTTTGCTTAGAGTTCTCCTGTTTTGGTTGCTGTTTGCTCTTTTAGATTCAGTGCTTTCAAGAGAAATAATACAGCTTTCAGCTTTTACTCGGGTAGTAAGTTTTGAGCAGATATCTCTCCGATTCTTATCTCTCCCCCTCCCCCTCCCGATCCTCCGGGAGATACTGAGTCTTCTCTTGGTCTTTCTGAGCTTTTTTTATGATGTAAAAGAGCTGCTCCTGTGTAAGTTGACCCACAGCTCATGTGATGTAGCAAGACAGTAACAAATAGAAGCTTTATATATACAGCAGTAATAGCAGATAGACTCTGTTTCATTGGAAATAAGGAAGGCAAACAGCTGAAACTGAGAACGTGCTAACGTTTTCCCTTATAGGGTGCAAAAAAAATAAACACTTGAACAATCTCATCTCAGTTTAGGTTTCTGTATCTGATCGTAGACCTAGGCTTACCTTTTTTTTTAACTGTGAAATGCAGGTGAGATGTTGCAGTGTTATCTCAATGCCAGGAAATGTGTTTAAAAAGTTGCTGCAATATAGAAGCATTCCTTTCTGTGTAAGTATAATAAATCACTGAGGAAAATATGAAGAAAATCTATTGCAGCTTAAAAATAAAACCTGTTCTGATAAGATAATGTGTACTGCTCAGTTGCTCACAGATAGTATATTCTCTGTGCTGTAGACATTACATGTTCAGCAGAGAAAAGATAAAGCTGAGACACTCTATCCTGTTGTCTTGATGTACACAGATGGAAAGTTAATGCTGGGTACAGAGCAGCTCTGTTATAATCACACTGCACTCAGTTGAGGCTTCTCACTTTCCAGTTCCTTACCAGAAAATCAAACCCAAATTTTGACTGTTTCTGCACTGTGTTAGTAATGAGTACCCTATAAACTTCTAAGTCCACAAAGCATCTCATCAGAGGACATATGCATGTACTTTTGTCAGGGAAATGTCTCTTTTCCGTTGTTCCTGGTCTCTTCCTGTAGAACCAGCATTGAAGCAGCTTTTTGTAGAAGCACTGCATGTTTTAAGCCATAATTGTTCACTATGACTTAAAAAAAAAAAGAGTGTGCCTGCTAAGTACTCAAAGTCAGGTACAGCAGGAGCGCATCTCTGTACATACTCAAACACAGGTAAATGATAACTGAAAATCTCTGAGTGAAAAAAGGCTCGAACGCAGGGAGAAATCAGGAATATCAAAATGTTTCAGTTACTTCACTCCTATGGAGGGGGTCGTTATTGGTGAGGGAGAGGTACTTTTTTCTTTCTTTTTTTTTGTGACACTTCTGACTTGGGGACTGTAGACAGTGCCAGTCCACGCATACCACTCTGATGCTCTTTGAAATATAACACTTGAAGGAAAATAGAAATATATTGTGGTTCAATAATTATCCCTTCTGATTTAATAAGCGGTCTAAGGAAACATTCACTAGCAGACAAGTGTGAAACTTCTTGCCAATTTGGATTAATAATTTTACACTCATTTAAGAGCGATACATTCTTTGCTAAATTATGCCACAGTTAAAAAGGGGAGAAAGTACCAAGTCAGCTTTTGCAGATTCAGGTTTGTATTTTGTATGAGCTTGTGCAAATTAAACTGTAGTGAAAAGAGACGTGGAAAACTCTTCTAAATCTTCATATTTTATTGTTTTTATGAAGTGTCTTGCAAACTACTTGAACATTCAGGGAACTAAACTGGGACAAGGTATCTAGTGTAAAGCCCCAAAAGCAGGTCCTCATCTTCTTGAGAAAATACTACCCGTATGAAAAATGAACTGGAGCTCGCTCTTGATAACTGCAAGAAAATTCCAAGTGCCTCCCCACTTTTCAAAAAATAGTTGGAAAGAATACGAAGAAGTTGAAGTTGGCATACAAATACTAATTATGAACAGTAGGAGTGGATATACTTTCATAACAGTATAGTTTTGTGGCATACAGTGATTTATATTCTTGTGTATTTGAGGCATGAAGATGAACAAGGTACGAGAAACTCCAGTTAAAATTTCACCCAAGTACAGGATGTGTTGCAAAGCGAAGTTTTGCTTTTGATACCAGATTGGTCATCCTTTTAAAAAGGAGACTGAAACTCTACTGTAGAGTTGGAGATTTATAAAAGTCCTGACTACTCAATTCAGCAGTTGCTTTCAGTCCCTTGATTTTTAACTGGCTGTGTAGAACGTAGAGTAATTTTTCAACAGCACATGATGGAAGTTTAAAAAATGATACGGTGCTATCAATATGCCATCTACTGGAAAGAGATTATGCTTTAATCTCCTTCAGCAGAAGGCAATTCTGTCTGTGGCAGTTAGTATTTCTTGTAAATGTATGGTTAATTCATTGGTTGGACCCAAACAGAGTAGGTTTGCAGGACTAGGAGTGTTTGCAAAAAGCGGGATCTGTGTGAAATTGCTTACCTAAGGCAAAGCATCAGCCTTGCAGGGCAGAAAGTTTTCCATTGTGAGGATTTATTTTTTTAAAAGTTTGTACAGAAGCACTGTATCTCCATTTCATACCGGTGGTATGCAATCAGTGGGCACAGTACTTGCTGCAGAAGTGGACAGCTGCTGCTTTTTGATCCTTGTCATGTGGTGATGCCATCTTCTTTGCATTTGTGTCATGGTGATAGTTTTAGAAGACCTCAGCATGTCTTCAAACCTAATTGTAAACAAACATGAATTGATAAATTCAACTATGTTAACACACCATGTTGTATTTTCTGATTTTATAGTATTGTTAAAAAGAGGAAAACACAGCTATCACTTTTAAGATTGCGTTCATTATTAGCTTTTGATTTTCAGAACTGTATGCAGCTAACTTCTCAGCATTGTCTAAAATCATATGTGGGACCCAAATGCCTATCAATTTAAAGAAAGTTCATGTTTTTGAAATGAACAGTCTTTTCTGTATTATCTAAACTTGGTTTTGGTGCAGCTTTGAGACACAATGATGACTCTTAATCATATTTCCAGTTGGTTGCGGTGCCAAAGAGGTAACAAGATTAAGGTGTGTTTGCCTGTCCAGTTAACTGTGTATGTTTTGATGGAATAGGTATGAATTGCGGCTCTAAAATCAGTCCCATTAAAGTTCAGGGGAACAAATTTTTGAAGGTGAAATTAACTTGGTAAAACTATTCTGAAGCTGGTGTTTTCCTGTCTACTTTTGTATTTCCTTGGGCTACTTGGTGTTGGCAGATCTAATCAGATGCTTGTGTACGTGTTATTTTTTCATCCTATGCTGAAAAGACCTCCTTCAGAAATGAGTCCCACTGTACTGAGTGCTCAGTGAGTGCACATAGCATATAATAAGCTCAGGGTCTGATTCGGCAGCTTCCTGGGTGCTTTTGTGGCCCAAGCCACCTAAATATTCCAACTGGAATACTAGTTGTAGAATGGAGTGTTTGCATGAAGTCAGGCATTGGCGTCAGTAACGAAGATCTGCAGTCCAGATTACCTTGTCTAATGACAGTGGCCTGCTTTTAGCGAAAAGGAGAGTTTTCTGAATATTATTTCACCATTACTATTGAACAGCTGGGTACATTAATTTCTGCTCGCTGCAAAAAAATTTTGTCCAAAGGATAAAAATTTGTCTCCTTAGAAGAAGCTTGATGTGAAACAAAGCCTTCCTTTTTTTCTATGACAGTGAATTCCTTTCTGTCCACATGTGAAATGTGACAAAGATGCAAGACACTGAAAAATTTGATTGAAGTAGAATGCTGTATAGTTGAGAACAGGGCCATAAACCCAACAAGAGGCACTTTAATAACGATAATAATATTACTACTACAGCAACTCATTAAATGGATGTACAAAAACCAGGGCTGTAAAAGGCAGAACTTTTATTATTTTAATGGCAGAGAAATGGCTGGTGGTCATTTTTTTCTGAAAGTGCAGTTCACTGGCAGTCTTACCACGCTCGTGTTACAAAGCAATCTCTAAATCATTGGCTTCAGAAGAATGCCACCTCTGTGTTTTATAGCAAGATAAAAATAGTGTGCTCGTTTCTGGTAGGTGGATGTTGCTTAACGAAGGTATGGGTGTTGAGCTGGTGTACGTCTGTGCTTGGAATGATAGAAATATNTGGTAGGTGGATGTTGCTTAACGAAGGTATATTCACAAATAGAGTGAATTTGCTTAACTTATTAAACATGAGAACCTGACTTAAATGCTTGCTTTTTTCCATGGACGTATTTTCAAGGTCAACTCTTTTCTTTGTTTGTTCATTTTGGTAATTATTTCTGAAGGAATATGAAAAACATTATTGTCTTCCCCACCTCTCAAAGGTGTGTGAAGGACTCAGCCTGAGACTTGAGGAAAGATAAAGGAGAGCATCTTTGACGGTATTATACTTGGGTGGTCATAGGGAGGATGTTGAAAATCCTTGTTTCTAGTTCTTAAGCTCTTTCTCATCTTAGAAACACTGTTTGGGCTATAATCAGATGTTGAAAGTAACTGTTTTTCTTGTAGACCTATATGAGAGTAGAGAGAATCCTGCTCCTTTTGAGACTTTGAGTTTGAGGTGGAAGAATGAGGCTCACTGTGTTCTTATACCCTCAGCTATAGCCACGTCATTGTTACGTGCTCCAGCAGGTAGCCAAAAGTGATTCTCGCTTTTGAGATCTCAGGCTGAGGCCCAGCAGTGTCCTTCCTTGTCCCCATGATTGAAGGTGAACTCTGCAGTAGTAGACTACTTCTTTAGTGGAAAAAAAAAGATGTATTTTTGCTGTAGGTAGGGTGGATAACAGAGACTGTCTTAATATTGTGCTTTCTGAATTCTTCCAGAAATGCAGGGATGTTAACTCTATCATTTGTCTCCAGCTTAGAATTCCTTTCACATTTACTTTTGCTGTTGGAGTTTTCTGGGCTGTGAAAACTTTCTGATTTCTATCAATGTGGATGATGATGATGCATGTTTGGTTAATGGCTTGTAAGGACTTATGGTTGAGGTACAGGAGTGGCATTTAGCATATGCCTTGCGACCTTACTATACCTGAAGGAGAATGCGCTTTGTTGTGGACTATATTTAAACATAGTGGGACAAACTTACCAGTGGCACAATTCCATTATTTCAAGGAATGTGTTTAGCTTGATGGCTTTATTCTGATGACTCATAAGCAAGTGCCTAATACAGCAAACGAGAAGCTACTTGGTGAAACAAACCCTTTTCCTTCTTCTGGGAGAAAGTTTTTGAGCTCCAGTGATTATATTTGAAAAGAACAACAAACCAACAACCACTGCTCCCTCAAATCAAAAAAACCCCAAACAAATCAAACAAAAAAACCCCCAACAAATAAACCAACCAACCAAGAAAACCAAACCACCAGATGTGTGGGCAGGAGAAGCTACTTCTCCTTCTCCCCCCTGCAACGAAGCCTGTGGCCTCAGGGATGCAGGTGCTGGACTATAAAACTGGCAACGGCAAAATGAGAGACCCTTTTCTTGGCATGAGTGCAGCTGCCAACCATACTGCCTTAGAATACACGACCGCGTCAAATCTGCGGGCTGTGGTGTAGTGCAGAGGTTTTCAAGGTAGTTGGGAGATCTCGAGCTTGCGTAGAAAAGTAAGCAAGAACCTTCTGTAGGTGGACTTCTTTGGCAGCAGAATGAGATTGCTTAAAGCAAGTTTGGGAATCCCTGTATTTGAACTGTACTATATATGCATATAAGAATATGTGTGTGTGTATACACCTATATTCTTAATGCTAGCCTCACATAATAGAGTTGCTTCTGCATGTTGCAGCCCTTCTACAATAGGGCAGAGACATATTTATTCTACCTGTTTGTCTTGCACTTGGGGGGGAGAATGTTGTGGGGTTTTTTTTGTCAGAAGTTTTAAATTTTATGATAGCATTTATGATAGAGCTAATTTTTAATGAAGAATGATGTCCTTGGAAGTGGTATGCTTGCTATTTTATCTTATTATCTCGGCTACAACATTTAAAAGTGGTTCACAAATGTAAGCTTAGCAAGCTAAATTAGATATCCCGTAAGAAAGTCTTTCTCAGTTTGGCCAGAAATACTAAAAATAGACTCTTTTGTTATGTTTTGTCATCACAAAATTTCTGATTCTAGAATCTGAAAAGGAGAAGAAGGAGAAAAAAAAATTGGGGTGGGGGGAAGAAAGGATGCTGCTAAAAACTTTTGTAACCTTCAGGAAAGACTTATTTTAGATTTGATCTAGTATACAGTTAAAATATTCTTGAAGTTCCGTGTGATCTCAGGTAAATCTTGAGGATCTCTAGAATTCCGTCTTTATGTAATAGAACAGTTGGGATTCTGCTTGTTATGCTATGTATAATGCATTTCTGCCCAGGAGACTTGCTGTGGAGTTACTTTTGACATTTTAATGTATTCTTTGTATTTAGAGAAATTATAGTGCTGACTCTTTCCTGTTTCTTTCTCATTTATTAATTTATAGCTAGGGCAGAATATAAGGCTATCTTAACCTAAACTTGTAATCCCTCTTTCTGTGAGATTGTGTGTTCCATATTATTTTCTATATTTAACAGAAACCTGTTCACAGACAGTAATCCTTATGATGTACCACTCTGCAGACAAATAAATCTCATTTATGCCACTTGTCAAAACCAGTGTTTCTTCTCATTGTCTAGTTTTGCACAATGGGTGCGCCAGCTGTCTTGTAAGGGTCAGATCTGTAAATACACTCTGTATGGAAGACAAGTAATATGTTTATTAGAAAGAACAGAGGTATTTCATACCGTACTTCAATCTTAATATTGTGTGAAGGTTTAAGATGTATCTCGTTATATTTGCTATTTCAAACACATTGGGAGTGGCAAGGACCTCTTAGAAATGCTGAAGAATAAATATGACATTGCATCAAATAGCAGTTTTTGTGTACCACTGCAGAGTTTTCTCCCTTCTTGTGCTGTTACTTACTCATCTTACTCCTTCCCTCGTATCATTCCTGTGTTTATTAATCTTTACTTTTACTGCGTATTATCTTAGCAATGTTTTTTGTAGTGTTCCTTCTGAAATATCTACTGTATTTCTTGAAACAAACAATACTTCAGTGAATAGTGAGAGAAATCAATGGGTATGACTCTTAGAAACTGAAGAAATAGGTGTGTATGGAATTTCTCAATATCTTAATTGTCGATATTGATTGATAGCTTCTATGGAAAAGAGTAGAGAAATGTCAGATATTCTGGTGTGTTTTGTCTCCACATGCTATGCAGATAAGATAAGGCTAGAATGCTGCCAGCTGGTGTATTTTACCCTAATTGTTAGGTTTTTCCATCTATTTACATATTCTTATTGTTGTCATTTATGAATGCTCATATTTTGTCAATGTACGGTCACAATTTCCATGTGGGAAATAGGTTTGCTCCTCGTTTGCTGAGTCGGAAAGTGGAAGCTGGGTAAAAAACAGATTTACCCACTATCAGACAAATTGCAGCACTTAAAAAAACCTGAGCACGTATTTACTGAATCCCATCTAATTGCAGAACTAACACTTTAAGAACTCCCTTTAAGTTGGAGATGGAGCTGCAGCAGAACAACCTACTAACTTCTCTGTACGAACTTCTTCCAGGCCACCACACTTCCACCAAATGATGTGTGTTATCACTGGCTTTGCTATCTCCTCGCCTAGAGAGAGGATCAAGACACCTTCTAGGAAAGGACAGGCAAATGGGGGTTTATGATGGGATGCAGTCTCTGTACTTTCACTATAATAGAACCCTTTAACATATTTTTCAGTAGTTGCTGTGGGTCTTTATAAAACTTGGTTTGGTAGTGGGTGGGGGGGGAACAAATTACCTGCCACTGTAAGCTGTAAACAAATTGTGGCTCTTTAGTAGTACCATATAGTTGTTGGATTCTCAATATTTGATACTGCTTTTCAGGTGTTTCTGTGATTTTTGTTGGTGTGAATGACTACAGAAGTAGGAGCTGTCATTTTGTACCTCAGAAGTGCTTGGTGAACCTGGGGACCTAGAGTGACAACAACCACAGTAATACACTTTGTCCATCTGATGTAAGCCATCCTCATCATGTCTGAATGACTTTGCAGTCATGTGTTGGTTTTGGACTAGTCTGTGGCAGTAAACAAGGGAAAAAAAGTGAGATTTTACTGAAATGTAGAGGAGAATAGAAAAAAATGTGTGGAAAAATTGAACTGACAAGACTGAAAAGCAGCTGTGTTCTGGGTGGCATTAGATTGTCTGTTAAGGAAGTCTCTTCCTTCTGATGCAGCGTAATGAAATGTGTGCTCAATGTACAAAGAGAGAATGTCTGTCTTGAAAATGGAGAAATAAAATCAATTTTACTACTGCTTCACTTACAGCTTTTTTCTGTGCAGGAATATTTGGGGTGAAGCTCAGCCAGGATGCAAATCTAACAACTGCGTTTAGTAAATAGCTGAACCTTTGAGCTGCTTTGTTGAAACCGATCATTCAATGATTAATTCTGATTTTCTGTTCCAAAATACGCCACATAGCTATTGTATTCTTACTAGTTATTAGTGACTGGCAGAGTCCATCAGCCCCCTTGCAGATCTACCCCTCTATTCTACAGAGAGAACACTAGTTCCTGGCATGTGCTCCTCTGAAAATAGGCACTGTGGCTTTTTTGTTGGTTTTGGTTTCTTTTCTTCTTCCTTCGTGAAGGGAGCCAAGGTTTGCCAAGGGACCAGACATTTTAGAAAGGCTTAATACCTATAATCTGCAGTGGATTTTCTTTAAGTGAGCCCAACGAGTCTAATCTGATGCCTTTTGAATTTCAAAAGGGGCCAGCGTGTTGGCTGCACTAACCTTGTGAAAATCTGAACCTAAATGAGAGCTATATGCTTTGAAAATTAGACTGCTATTTAGCTGCTGATGTCTATGGGGGATACCAAATAGTCGTGATTGTTAGCAATCCATCCTGACCTGCTTCAGAAAGTCTAGCCTTGCAGCTTGCTGTGTTTCTGCCGGAGTTGAGGAATAAGGTTATTTGGCTTAATGCAAATGGCAAGGCTTGGGAAATGAATCTGTAACCATGGTGCCTAGATGACAATGGGGCGAGGGGGGGTCAGAACTCACGGCAGTGTTGCTGCTTCCCTTCTGCTTCGTTCATTAAGCATCTCTAACTTGGCAATCAGCGCAGCCCTGGGCTATTTAATTTGGTGAAAAATCAGTCTCAAATACTGCTTTCTTTGAAATCTCTGCATTCATACATGAATGATGCATGAAAAAAATACACTCCTCAAGTGTACAGCTAGTGAATAGAGACTCCTCTGCAGTTGCTTTTTTATTTACTTGTAAAACAACTATCTGCTGTTCAGTATACACAGATGTGCTGTATTTCGCTTAGGAAAGCTTAGGATAGCAGACATTTAATTTAATATTTTTCTTGAACTCATCCCTCTCTCTGTCCCTGTTTCAAACATCCTAGTTTCTTCCCTAGTTTCTACTTTGGAGCTCTTTTGGCTCAAGGGAGGATTGTCATCTGCTCCTGGAAGCAAAAAGAATTAAATGGCTGTAAAAACTAAACTGTAAAATTTGTTTTAAAGAAATACTGATGAGTTCTTCAAATGGACTCGGAGAAACTTGCATTTCTATCTGTTTTAACATGATAGTATGTGGTGTTGCCTGTTTCATATGTACCTGGGTTGACAAAATAGTTTCTGAAATATCTAGGAAGAAATACAGGACGTGTATACCAGAACTAAGTGTTTAAGGAATATACATTCCCTTTGTACGAGATGAATCCCCCATCACTGGCTTATAAAATATAAACTGAAAGGCTTAACCCATTTGCATCCAATAGGCAGTGTACAGAAGATGATACTGCAGGTAGGGTTAAATGTTACAGCTTAAATACATTCACTCTACTGTAGGGACATCACACGTTTCTTTGCTGCTTAAGCTTGATGATTATATCACATGTTAAAATGGTACTTTAATGTGTAATGGAAAACCTGTCCCAATAACCTGTAGTCATTACAGGAACATGAAGTTTTTGTTGCACTGGATTAAACCTGTAGAACAACGTGCTGTCGACAAGAGTGGTTGCTACCAGAGGAAGGTGAAAAAACATTGGAAGGAGCAGTATGGAATTAATTTCATCTGCCTTAAATCTTTCCATGTTCTAGGGACTGAAATGATCCTTAAGGTAGCTGGAGCCATTCCTGTAGAAGAATATTCAGACAGGTAACACAATCTTGGTTCTTGTGAATGTTTGCAAGAATCCATCTGGAGAAATAAGTAGATGTGATTTCAGCAATTCAGGTGGTGACTAAGCTGGAAACAAACATAAATATCCCAGCAATTCCCCCAACCACCTGAATTGCAGGGAAACTGTTGAAAGTTTAACTATACAGAGCCAGAAGTGAGAAATTGCCATAGCAGTTCTGGGACCTAAAAGGATGAGAATAAGATGTCAAGGGGGGAGTGTGGGGTGGGGGGGTGATGACAAAACAGACTAATTTTTATATCTGTTAGAAGGAGGTAAATAAAAAGGGACAGTAAGTGGTGAATGAATAAGTTGGAGTATTGATACTACTCTGGAGATGCTCTATTTAACTGTATCTTACCAGAGGTTAGCTGCATCCAGCTGCTACTCTTTCTACACAAGGATGAAAACAAAATGCTACGTATATAGAGTGTGAGAAAACATTGGAGGTAAGGAGACTTGTCCTGCTCTGCTTGTTACTGCTCATGACTTAGAAATTATGGTATTGCTGTGTGGGTTTAATTCTTTTATTTAAAAGCTTAAAATTTATTTAAAAACATGGCTTAAAGGTCTCTTATTAAGAAAGCAGTAAAAAGCTAGCACTTTCACCTGAATTCTAGGGTAATAGAGCAGATTCCTCTTGTGCTACAGATATTTTCGCTCCATATACTTTAAACCTCATAAATGATGTACACCTAATGCTAACTTCAGGGTAGATCTTTCGGTGTTCTGCAGATAACACTGTTATATAGAGAATGTGTGTGCAGGGGGCAATCTCTGTGCGCTCATTACTTACCACACACTAATGAGGGTGGAGAGAATTCTTACCTGTTTCTTGTTAATTTAATGAAAAAGTGGCGGTGGGAAAGTCTCCTCACCTGGAGTAGATGCCAAAACATCATTGTGGATACTGATAAAAAGAAACTAAAGACTGCAAAACTGCACCAAATTCCATTAGTGTATTTTTTGAATGTAAAAAGATCTCTTTCACTCAAGGGAGAATGCATAAATATGTATACTGTATGTGCCTCTGTGTAAAGGATTTCTAGTTGTAGACACATAATGAAGTATGAAAAATTGATTTTTGGCTATCTTTTCTCAGTGGCTTGAATAGATATGTATGCTTTTGCTTGTATAGAATGAAATGCTTCAAAACAGCTGAATCTTTTTTTTCAACAGCTAAGGCAGCAAATTTGGATACACCATTTGCAGATAAAAATATCAAATTATTTCCACAGATAACATTGGGCTTTAATTTTTTCCATCCTGCCACTTCATTGAAATGCAAGAAATTATACTGGAGACACGCGTTGTTTCTGGCAAATGCGTAATCTGGAATTATCCTGCTAACTTCCACTTTTGCAGTCTTTTGGTTGGACAGTCTTGTACTTCAGTGTAAAGAAAAAAAAAAAGATTAAAACTTTCTGTAGATTCCTTGTATTTCAATAGAATAGTGCATTTGTGTTGCTGATGCCCGTTAGTTGTTGCCATTGTGGCACAGGTCTAACACCACTGAAAAAGTAACTTGAGAAACTGGTGTTGTGTTAAATGCTTACTCAGCAATCTGTTGTCTTGGTCGGTTTTTCCTAGCTAGGCTGGGTTATCACTGTAATCTCCTGTTGCAGCAGCATCTGACACATCCCAAGGGGATGTTCCAAACAACTCTCCCATATGTGTGTGTGAAACAGTGGTTGCTTTTGCCTACTCTCTTCTTAACCGGCTCTGAAGCTTTTGCAAAGTTTGTGTGGCAGATACCCCCCCAAATCTACTTCATAGAAAGATCTGAATCTGTTCAGGCCTCGGATCCTTTTATGAACTGGGCAGCATTTCACACAACCTCTAAATCCATGCTAAAAATGTTAGTTGTGCTTTTGAAAATGACTAAGCTTGTAAAACTGGATTTCAAGCACGATTGGACCGATAGGTGGGATGAGCAGAATCCTGAATCTGCTTTTGAGTAATAATAAAAAGAAATAAACGAAGGCGAAAGATATAAAATAAATAAAGAAATAAATCCTGCTTACACTACTTGGGGTAGGTGGGCTTCAACGTAGCTCTGTTACCTTTGATAATGAATGCAAACATCAGTCTTCATGGAATTTTTATGTACAGAGGTGACAGGGCATTAAAAAAGTGGTCTGTGATCACAGATACAGAACTACATAAATGATGAGGCAATGGTATTATGGGAAAAAATTGTTAAAAAAATTTAGGCAATTTAGTCTCCTTTGGACAGATACCAGTTGTTATAAACTGGTAACTCTACACGTAATCAAAATGCATTTCACTACTTATTTGCTTTCTTGAGAGTTGCTGCTCCTAACATACTGTAATCATCCTATAATTACAGAAATAGTAGAAATAGTATCCTCCTGTGATTAATACATTTGTATTTATGCTGATTTACAATGGCTGTGGATTTAACATTGTCTTTGAATGGATGTTTTAATGATTATTTTCTCGTTGCAGTACTTTAGCCTTTTGATCAGTGGTACAGCACACTTCCTTAAAGGAAGAGAGTAAAGTAATGGAAGCTTTCAGTCAACAATTAGGATATATACTTACGGAAACCACTGGGATTAGACGATATTGATCTACAAAATTGTATCAAACAATAAGAGTACTAACTTCTGCAAGACAGCTGACTGGAGCGAAGAACAGCGTTCATTCTTTCACCATCATTACTATGCCTTGCAGCATCGTTTTCAATTGAGATAATTTAGAATTGATGAAGTGGTCTGTGTTAGGCTTCAAATTTTTATTTGTGTGGAGGAGAAAAGTAGGAAGATTTCTTTTTCTATTTGCTTTCCTTTATTCTCTTCCTCCAAAAACCTGTGTGAGAATTAAGATATAAAACTTGATTTAAGTGGAAAAAAGGATGAAATCCTGCCTTAATAAAAACCAGCTATGAGTGGGTTTGGACGTGGTTAGGGTCACTACTGCTTCATTCACTTTGGGTTTTCAGTTTGGCACCAGTCCAAGGATCATTCTTAATATGCTTGTGTAAATACCTGTTTCTTAAAATATGCAGAAATTCCGTATTTCTATTACAGCTTTATTTGGAGTATTGGAAAAAATGAATGGTATACAAACAAGTGAATTGGTGGTTTTGTTATGTTTCTGCCTAAACTCAACTGGAATTCTCCCTGATTAAACCTGTATAATGAAAGTTGCTACAGCCTAGGCTATGTATAAGGAGTAGAGGTTGGTTTTGGAGGTTCAGTTGTCTTCCAGATTTTGGAACAGGAACAATAGAAGAAAATAACTCTTTCAGTAATATGTGAAAAAAATGTCTTCTAGATGTTGAAAAAGGAATAATAGAAGAAAATAACTCTTTCAGTAATATATGAAACTATATATATATATTTTCATCCTGAACATCAAGGTGCAATCTTTTAAAGGACTAATCTTAAAAAAAAAAAAAAGCTTAAACAACAAAAAGCCTCAACAACTCACAAACACTTTAAAAATGACGTGGTTACTTAAATGGCTATTACAGTGTTAGAAACATGTTCTGTCTCACCCTTAATCTTTGTTTGCTTAACAACTGCTTAGACATTTTAAAACTTCAGTCCATGTTCACGAGACCACTGTGTTCACAGCTATAGACCTCTCTTCCCATGTGACCATGGGATGCTTCAACGAAATCGATTTCAGAGTAAATAAACTTTCAGCCTTAAGTGAATCCATTTATAGACCCTCACACCGCACCATTCCTTTGCCCACTTCTAGTTTGAATTACTATTTTTGTGATACCGAGTAAAGGACTTCCTTTTATATACAGAAACCATTTTGAGCAGCTGAAGTGCCTGTATTATAGCGTACGTAAGGCCAAGTTTGGTACTTGGTTTCTAAATACTAGTGGAAAAAACAATATAGAACTTCCTCTGTTATAAGAAATCATAACAGATTTTTAAGTGTACCTTACCAATGATGAAGGACCGCGGACTATAATATTTTAGCTTAAAAAAACCCACACCGAACACCAAAACTTTATTGTTTTGCAGTCTCTACGGATCAAGGTCACAGAGGTTTTCCTTGTTCAGTAGACATGTAGCCCTGGGAATATTAATTGGCTTCATAGGATTCCACTGGAGTAAAACTTGTAACAGGCTGTAGCTTTAAGTCAATTAGATGAAGTCAATCACCTTCAGTAATTACTAACAAAAACACCCATTTGACACCTTTGGGGTCATTGTACCATCCACTGAGTTCACTGAATCACCGTGACTCTTGGAATAATATAACGCTCCCAGGGGCATCCTCCTGGCCGGTATGGAAAGAGAATCTAAGAAATTGCCGCTCAGTTTAGCAAAGACAGAACCAAGACAATACTCAGAGGGGTTTTTGTAATGAAGAATTCTTCTCTTATTTATAGATGAGATGGTTACAGGTTGCTTTTCAAATTGGCCTTTGATATTTAGCTCTAATTTCTGTAAAATAGAAAATCTCACTGTGTTGTCTTGTGTGTAAGATGGTTGGCTTTTTAATTGTTGTTTTCAATTATCCCCCACTAGAATAACATAAGTATGAGGTTTTACTTGAATTTGCTTCATGATTTAGATCCTTGAAATATGGCATGCAGTGAATCCTAGTTTTTACTTCTTTCTTTAAAGAGCCTTTTTTTTTTTTTGCTAATGCACACCCGATTTACTACTTACTTTAAAGTCTATGGAACCACAGTAAATGTGGAATGCATAATGTACAGATCTGTCTCCTTTTTTGTTCAAGTTTCTTGTTTTACAACCTGCTGGTATATTTACTCTGGTGTTCTTGTTTCAGGACCTATGGAAAAAGTTCATGTATCTTTTTTTACTTGATTCTGAGGCCATAAGGAGAAAAGGCAAACTCTTGATACAGGTCAGAATGACTTGTCACTCTTTTGGCATGTTTGGTATCCTGAAGGATACTGTTCTTCAACAGATTTATAACTTTCTATTTGAATAAAAAGTACAGGAATTAACTTTATGGCATCCTGCTGCTGAGCACATGGGGGTATACTAAGCAATTTGACTTACCTTCCTTTTATCTTTCTCTGAGAGCCGTCTCATCCTGTGAAATAGAAGGGATTCTGCTTTCAAGTTTGTGGGTTTTTTGTATTATTTTTTTTTCTGAATGATATTTATGACTGTTTGTCTTTAATGGATATTAGAGTAGTTATGAAACACCTATCAAATCTACAGTGTCCCAGATACATCGGTAATAACTCTAGTTTGTTTGTCACTTGAATATTTTAAGCCTTTGATGCTTTAAAAGTTGTTTTCCTTTTGTTTTTCTTAATGTTTGCTACTGAGAATGGTTCATAGGATATTGTTAGTCCTCTGCATAACATGAGTAGTGAGAACAATGATTGAGAGAATGTTCCAGCACTCATCAAATTAGTACTGATCAACTTAACAATGTGCCTTCTAATGTGCAAAAGTGAAGAATACAGGCATGGCATGGGCTGTACTTCAATTCATCTCAGAATTCAATGGGCAACTCAAAAGAATAAAGTGTGTATCTGTAAGTCACTGGACGTTGCATGTCAACAGGAAGAGCTGTACATCATAGCTGAAGGATGGCTCTGTTGAAAACAGAATCTAGATATTTTAATGTTGGATTTGTGCCACCAAGAGAAGAAGAAAACAATACTCCCCATTTAAAAGCCACTGTCTGAGGTCAGCGACTACGTTGCAATGTAAGAATCACTGTAGTCCCTTCCAATGTATACGCAAGAAATGCAGTAGTGTGTTTCAGAGTGGAACTGGCTCAGATCATCAGCTGGCATCTGCAACTTTATTCCAGCTATGGATCTGGCCACTAACCAAATAGAGACATCTTTTAATTGTGAGCATTGTATCTTTGCCAGCTCAATTAGCACTTTCAACATTTTGATCCAAATCGGTTTTTAAGACTTGATTCTTAAGCTGAACTGTGTAAGAACAGCCAATGTTTAACGTCGGACATGAAAAATAATAATGTTAGATGACCTCCTGTTTCCAACACTAAGCTAGCCCCTTTGAGTTAACTGTAGTGTATAAACCAGAGCTCCCTCCGGACTCTTCATGCAGGAACATGTTCTAGCCTGCGTGCAGTTTTCCGCCCTTCCAGACTGTATTCACTTTGTGTGTTATTGATCATTCTAGTGGCTGCCTGCCTTCTCCCTCACTCACCTGCACAGCTCTTTCCAAAAGCTTCCATATTTCTTCTGCAGCAGACAGAAGACATGGAGACAGAGAAGAAAAAATGAGGCGTTTATGTGGGATATAACGGTATCTAATACGTCTCTTTCCAATCACTCACTATCTTTCACTAATTGAGAAAATTTGTGCTATGTAAGTGTAGACTGTTAGTTTAAGTAAACTATAGTAGCTGAGAATCTACTTCTGTGGGTGATGGTTTTGTGGTTTGGTGTTTTTTTTTTTAGCTGCTTAAATTAATTGAGAGGCTTAAATATTTGTAAAATATGGAAACATGACTAAGCTGTTAGAATTATTCCCTGATGCTAAATCAGTGGTGAAGATGGTAGAAGAGCACTAGGAGCAACAGCTTCTCCTGACAACTTTAAGGTGATTTGGGGTAGAAATCCATTTCTGTTTATTCCATCAAACAGCATGAAGACTCTGAAATAAAGAGTAATTTACTTTATAATCTCTTATTGCTGTTACTGTTTTGAATATATTGAGCACTAAAGCATATTCCGTAGTCTTTTCTGAACTCACTCTACGTATGGTATGGAATGCTTAATGTTCGCTACTAACGAATCAGTGACTGAACAAGCAGGGGTGTAGGGGTCTGTACAGCATGTGTTTTGAAGCCGTAAGTTTTACCACATACTGTTTACCCCCACGCTGCAGTGACCTGTGAGATCTCTCTTAATATTCATATCTTTTAGGCTTCCTGTCGTTTTTCTTTTGTATTCACTTAGTCCCTGTTTAAAGGAGCTAATAGTGTGTGTTTCTTTTTCTTTGAGTGAATTGTGCATGCTTGGGCTTATAAGTATTGCTATCAGTTGGCTTGTGCTATCTTTTTTTTATTTTTTTTTGTGGTAGTGTTATGACTGATGCTGTGTTCATTTTTAGTCTGATGTAATTGTTACCATGCCTGCCCTTTGAACGTCAGGAAAGAAAGCATGCTCTTCTAATTAAAACATGGGTTTGCGTTGCCATACGAAAATAACAATTCTGAGATTTCCCTTAGCAGTGTCAGAACGTATTCAGATATCTCAGGGGTAGTGGAATGCAGATATAAGGTGCAGTGCTTGAGGGGAAACGTAAGGTAGGATGGAGGTAGTTGAAATGTAGTATATAGTGAAAAATGCTACAGCACTGCCTGCACCGCTACCTTTGTGCTACCTGGCAGCCTTGCCCAGCTCCATTCTGTATTGCTCAGATTCAGTGTG
Source organism: Anarhynchus alexandrinus (assembly GCA_008711295.1). Classification (NCBI taxonomy): domain Eukaryota; kingdom Metazoa; phylum Chordata; class Aves; order Charadriiformes; family Charadriidae; genus Anarhynchus; species Anarhynchus alexandrinus. The sequence continues at coordinate 41,030 of VUYV01000292.1, read as the reverse complement.
TGTGCTTTTGCCTTCAAACATGGCTTTGGCTAGGAGGAAAGCTCTTTTATGGGTTTTTTTTGTGTGCCTTCTCCCCTCCCTCCCCCCAACAATATAGTAGGCAGTATTGTACGCTTCAAGTCCATGGGTCTTGGAAATGTATGGGAAAGAACTGCACCATTAAATGGTCTTATATTCGGGTAACTGAGTTGAAAATATTTCTGGTTTAGCTTTCATTATAGGATGAAAGGAATAGGGATAGCAAATCGGTTCAACTTCAGGAAAGAGGAAGAGAGAAGGCAAGTAATGGAGTGAGAAAGTCTGATTGAAATCCCGTTTATTTCTCGAACAGTGCTATGATACTCCGTGATGTCATATGTATTGGCATTGTCAGGAAAGATTCACATGGTTTCACTGGATAACTAACATATGTTGGACACACTGCAGTAAGAGGGAAACAAATGTTTTTCTCTGAAGGCCAGGCTGCAACTTTGGATTTTAATTCCTGCATGAGCTGAAGCATGAATTGTTGAAGAACTTGGTAAACGAAGCACAACTAAAACAATGAGGATGCAAAACAATGCGTCCTGTTTGTTGCTCTCCCATGGTTTAACTCGATGGTTCATGCGGCTCTGAAGAGAAGCAGCATGTCTAGGACCTGTGCATCTGGAGATTCTCACGGTGGGTGTGAAGGATCTGCTCAGATGTTGCCTGGAGAAGGAAGTGGTACTGAAATTGTGATTTGCACAAATACAGCTGCTGTCATGCAGTGGAATTATTTCCAACAGGTAACAAAGACAAAGCGCAGTAGCACTTCTGGAGGAACTGATAAGTAGTGAAGGATGAAGAGGAACGTTGCTTGACAGAAACATAAAGATCTGGAAAGAAGTGGCTTTGTAAAGGACTGAGTTATAGTATTGGAGTTTCCTTTCAAACTGACAGTAAAATTTATAGGAAGAGCTGTAGAAATAAAATAGAGGAAGATTTGAAACCCGAAGTCATGTGTTTCTCTAATTCAAATGGTGAATGCCTTGAGTTTTCCAGCATAATGGCAGAAGAGCCAGTTTACTACTTGCTTATACTTTACCTTACTAGTGTTGAAATATTAGGTCAGAAATGTACTTATTGTAGCTATAGAGCGTTGTCTGGATGGATTTCAACCCAGGATCACAGTCATGCAAATATGACTGATCCAAGGGAACTGGATCTTGTACCCATACATTTGTTTTGCTGTGCTCCAACATGTCAGGTGGTCTTAGTTTGTCTGCACTAGAATCTCTGTTATCCTTATGGCATTTAACGTCATGTTGCTCCTTTTCTCTCCCAAGAAAAGAGAAAAGAAAATGAGTGAGAAAGGTTTTGGATGAGCAGAATGTGTGATGGAAATGATGGACCCTATCATAAAAACGCTGAGAGGGACATGCTGATGAAAAAGAATCCTTGTTTTCCTCTTGGATTATTCTACTGGCCTTAGGAAATGACCTTTCTAAATGGTTGTTTTGTTTTGTTTTTTTTTTTTTGGTAAATGCTGACAGAATAATCGGAGCAGTTTCATTAGAGTTGTGCTTTGACGGATGACAAGCAAAACTTGTAGAGCCAAGGTATCAAAAGTTATGCTATTTAGAAGCGGAAAAAAAAGAAAATTACGCCCTTGTCTTCTGAGATAAAACATTAGGGAGATATGATCTGCAGGAATTAACTGAGGAGCAGAGAGATGCCACATTTTAAATGGATCTTGAATCAAATCTACACAAAATATCATTTTGGGGTAGTTGTTACTCCGCGACGTTTTCAGCAGTTGGCAGTACTGCCCAAGTAAAGCCTGCCTGGATGAAACCACAAAGTTACTCGCTTTGCTAAAGGTGGTCAGGGTGCATTTGGCTGCCTATTGTGTTTCTCAGCATTATACGAAAGTCAAAACCCATTCCAGCTGCAGTCCCCCTCTACCGTTGCACCCCATTGCCCCTCTCCCCCCACCCCAATCCAACTCCGTTAGAATCCCACTGTGACAAAATGGTAAAGAAGCTGTTATACTTCAATTACTTTGTCATGAAAGCCTGTGCTATAATTGAAGGACATAGTTTTACCATGACTGCAGTCCTTTTCAGAACGCCTTTGCACCAGTTGAGTTAGTATTTTTTGGAGAGTGTTGTAGGGGAAATGGTAGGGCTGAAATGGCGCCTTTCAGGTACTGATGTGTCTTTGTGGGAAATATTTCCGAGAAATCCTGTTTCTCCATCTTTATAATGCCCTAACTGTGCTCAGCTAAAATAATGGAAAGTGTTGCTGTTGATGCTGATGGAAGTATAATCAGTTACCTGGTGCTTTCCACAGGCTTGAAGGGCTGAGCACATGGAAGTTAATACTTACATCATATAAAGTAAAAAACTGCAGTCACTGAAAACAAACTGTGGTCTCAAACCGATGAATTTTTAAATACTGGTCAGTTAAAACTTATTTGGGAGGGGATGAATATTACTAACTTTGAAATTTTCACAGTATTAAGAATATTTTATTTTGCAAGTACAGAATGTAGTATGAATATAGTCATCAGCTGTTCCTTAAAAACAGCATTCCTCAAGGGGTGCTTCCTTCAAGTCAGAAAGAATTATTGTAGGAAAGAACAGAAAATTACTCTTGTTCTTCCTGAAGAACATTAGTAGACTTTAGATTGAAATCATGTGGATCTTCCTGAAATATGTACTGCATACCTCATCTTTGTCTCTTTATGTCCTTTTATATATACACAAGATAGTGTAACATTTGTAGCTTTGGATCATAATTTAAGTTACAGGGTTATGATGTTGAACTCTGAGTAACTCAATATTTTTTTAAATGAAAAATGAATAGTTAGCTTTTCCAAGTTTTGATAACCTGATTCCACTGAAGTAGGTGATAATGAAATAGCAGCTAATGTACATTTCAAAACAAAATGCTTTTTTCCTTCAGCACTGAGGATTTTTTTTCTCTTGAGATATTTCTTTTTGGAGATTCAATAGGAAGCTGAGGCATAATGACGTATAGTGACTTGCAGTCTGGTGTAAAACCCAGCAAGGACTGGTGCCCACCCCTTCTAATCAATCACAAGTGTTTGATTGATTGTTCATTAGTTCGTTCCTGCAGCCCCCAGTTTAAATCAGTGGATTGAAATAGTTTAATACTATGTGCCTTTATAAAACAGTAATGCGCAACATTTTTAGTGAAATGTAGTTTCTGATGAAATTCAGTGGTAATATGTTACTGTTGAATTCTGTAATGAAAAAAACATGGTAAATATTTCTTAAAAAGGAAGCAATTTTGCATCAATTAACATACAATGACATCATGTAAGTTTTCTGCAACTCATCAGTTGGAACTTAGAGACATTTTAGATTAAGTATATCATTTTCAGGACAAAATATTGTGTTAGAATCCTGTTGTGAATAAAAATTATGTAATTATTTTTACTTAGCTGGTGTATTTGTAGAGATTTGTAATGTATTAGCTGCTGCCTGCATTATTTCAAAATTATCCCTGGAGTTTTGTAGTTCAAAATCATATTTCTTTTAAGCTGTTATGAGCTTATTACCAAAAAAAAAAAAAAATCAGCCTTCTTGTCAAGCTACTATACTTGATTGCTAACAATTCAATATTTCATTAAACAGGAGATGGTCTCGATAATTATGTAATGGAAAATTGGAAATATAAAATAAATGTGGTTAAGAAAGCCTAGGAAAAGGTGGGACCTGATCCTGTATTGAACATGGCCTTGTTCCTCTTAGTTTGTTAAATAGGATGTTTCTATTTCTAAAGCGCGGTGTTGTAGTACCGCTCTTAATTTTCTCTTTATAGGCCCTACGGTGAAATATTTGTGTTGTTACAACAGAAACAGAAGATCATGAAGTATTAAACTATCATATTGGTACAATTTTTAAGACTTCATCACTTGTTTCTTTTATGTTGTTGCACGATTGCTTGACTTGGTAATAGTGGGCTCAGTATTCTTGAGGGGGAAAAAAAAACCACCACCGAAAAACTCCACCCCCGAAACAAACAAGGAAGCAAAACCCCAAACAAACTGAAAGCTTTGGAAGAGCAGTAACTGGTAATGCTTGGCATTTGGCAGAGAAATAGTTTATAGAGAGACTCTTAAACCTTTGATACAAGCTGCCCATATATGCCTAAGTAAAACCAACAGAAAATAATGAAGCTACGCTGTTACAGTAATATTTTGGGTTTATATTTTGCGGACTGAATTTTGGTCTTGCCTGAAATCGGAAAGAAACCATGTCATTGACTTGACTGAAATCAGAACTTGTTCCTATTATCAAGAGCTGTATCTAAACATTTATCCGATGAATCCTTCCTGACAACACTTAAGAGTAATCGTAAAATAGAAGCTTGTTTCTTGTTTTACTGAAGACAAAACAAGGTTTCAGCTTCCGTGATTGAGTTACATTTCAGATAGTGAAATTAGACTTGTCCATCAACTTTCCTGTTGTGAATTAACATCTAGATGTTTTAGGAAGTTGGTGTTTTATACAACAAGTAATCTCTAAGCAAATGTTCCAATAAATATATTTTAAAATGCGCTTTGAAAACCAGTAAAGTATGATTATGTTTGATATTAACAGAAAAGCAGATATGTAGGTAAGAAGTAGAAGTACCACTGTGTAAATTTATATTTGCCTGCATTCTGATGCAAATCATGAGGAAAGTTGAAATGTAAACTTTATCACACGTAAGAGTCCTAGCATGGTTAGGAAATCCCAGTTATGGTAGTAGAGTTCAAACTGAAGAATATTTGCAACTGCTCCTAGTGAAAATGAAAAAAAAAGAAAAATCTTTACCCAATATTGGTTGTTCAGGCAGCCTGGGGACCCTGGAGCAGAAAGGTGCTGTCAGCCTCGATAACTCTTCATGTGCAGTCCAAGCGTTACCTACAAAGTGTGAACATATCTGATTGAGACAGAGTATCATCCAGCTGACTCAGAGAGAGGTATAGCAAGTCTTGGGAGTCATTCAAACAAGCTGAATTACAAGTACCTTAAGCAAGAGTAGACTTATCTCAATGGTCTGTAGCAATCCTCAGTGTCTCCTGTTATATCCAGCTCATAAGATACTTTCTGAAGGTGATGGCATCAAGAGAAATTTGGCTACTTGGAGTCTCGCTGTTTTTTTTGACTACTAGATGTATGTAGTCTCTAAGCAGGCAGAGATCACATCTGCCGAGATAAAGGTTTATTTTTACTCATGTTATTGAGAAAATCATGACGTTCCTGAACCATTCCTTTGTCTGTTCTGTCTGTTGTATGAAGCAACCTGAGATTGTTTCCAGACTTATTTGAGTGATCCTCTGCTAAAAATCCTAACCAAACTTAACTTTTCCTTTTTAAGAGATTCTATTTGTGACTGTCGGTAAATTTACCTGCTCTCTTCCTCAGTTTTCTGACAGTAAAATGATGGTAGGAAGTACCTCCCCTTCTCTGTATCTTTTAAATCATAAAACCTGTGTCTAGTAAACTCTTGGGTAACTGGTGTTTATTTTGGGTCTATAGCTGTGAAGTCAAGAACTCTCGTATCACGTGTAGTTCTGTGTACTGTAGACTGACGTGAAATATATTTGTAAAGTGTTGGTTAGAATACTTACAGTTTAAAAATACATGTAAAAATCTCTTTTTTTACTTTAATTTGATACTATGAATATAAGCCAAATGGTTGATGGTCCCATAGTGTAGCCTTTTCGACTTAATACATGTCTTCTTCTGGTGGAAGTGCAAAATTAATTCCAGTCTGTTATATATGTAATCTCTACCATGTTGTAGTTTGGCTACAAATCTTTTACAAAATTATTTATTTAAAAAAAAAAACAGTAAATATAACTCAGAAATCAGCATTACATGAGAGAGATGTTACTGTTGGAAAGAAAAATAAAAAATTGACAACATACTATCAAAGTCTGCAGATGCAGTTGTCACATTTATGCATATAGCCTGTACGATTTTTCATTAATAGTATAGATTGAGAGCTGTGAAATTGCTACAGAGGTCAAGTCAAGGAAAAAAAATAGCAAATCAGTCAAACTCTACTACTTGTGCTGTGCATTTAACCTGCACAGAATTCATGCAGTAATGATGATGGGGTGAGCCTTTTAAGTGAGTTCACCATGGAAAAGTCTGCCTTTTAAACTCAGAAATCCAACAATTTTTAAATCACCCACTCTCCTGCTTAATTTTAATGCAGACACATCCTGGCAAAATAGCCAGCAGTCAGAAAGGATATATTTTCAAGCTCAATTACTATTAATATTACATACGCGATGGTATGCATTAAACAGCTCCTACAACAAGTAAATGGAAAAAACTGAGTGACAAAAGCAGAATTATGCACTGTGAATTTTCAGGCTGCCATCGTACAGAAGAGTAGTTCAGACCTGCTTTCTCAGGTTTTTGGCATAATTAGGAGCCCCTTGGTTTTGGACGTAGCGTATGGTTAATGATCTTTGATGTTAGCAAATTAGCTTTGGATTTACTATGTGCAGTGCAAGTAATTGGAAATTTTTTTCTAATGAGTGGAATAATTCTTTTTCTTAATTTAAAATCATGACATCGGTGTCCATCCAATGGAAATAAAGGAATGACTAAATATGAGTCATTTATTCCCTCGTTGTTACTTTCTAACGTCACATCAAAGCTATTTTTCATCTCTTTCTTTTCGGATGTAAGTCAGAGCTGTAGTTAAATTTGACTTGAAAGAACCATTAAGGAAAATGTATTTGTATTTTTTTGAGTAAAATGCCATTAGATCGATGAGCTGTATTTGTTCGGTAGAAATATACAGTTATTATTTAAAGGACTGGATGAATCAGACTTTCTTGTTTCTTTCCATTTCAGTGCAGACTGAAATGATAGTGTACAATATGATACGTGTTACAGACAAACCTATTTGGTCACAAGGCTGCTATTTGGGCAGAGGTTTGGCTCTAAAATTGAAGTTGACTTGAGGTAAGACTTCAGGTTAAGAATTCATGGTGAGGAAAAACATTTGATTGTTGCTTTGACTTTCTTTTCCAATAGAATACACAGGATTATACTATATACAGTATAGCAGAATACTCCAAGTTTTCACTTGGTATCTTAAAAATGTGTGCCTAAATCTATTGTATCCACCTATATTATTGACTAAAAATAAATTGATTTGTTTTCTCTTCAGAAACTGCGTTCCCATTTTAAGGAAAATATTCCTAAGAGAAATTGAAATTAATAGCTATCTTTAACCAAATAGTTTAGATGGCTTATCTATGCTGATTGAAATTTTGAAGTATGCCTGGCATGAATAGTCGAATGTGAATGTCTAGTGAATTAGGAAATATAAAACAATTAAAGCTAGTATAGATTGTTCCTATGTCTTGAAAATGTGCGCAGTTCTTTTTAAAAATAATCTGTTGGATACAAGTATACCAGATGGCTGTTCTAAAAGGATCATTTCCTATTGATTGCCAGGAACACTAGCAAGTAAAACAAACAGTAAACCCAATTTCATTGCCTCTTATGCTTCTATGAAACCCCATTATCGTGGCTTTAGAAAACAGGTAGAGAGTGGTAGTGATGTACCATACCAGCGACAGTTTGCTTGGTTTTACCTACTGAAAAACTCTAACTTCAAGGAAGGCTAATTTTAGTGAGTGATAAATGACCTTAAAAATAAACTGTCTGTTGGGGACCTAACCATAGTCTTCTGTGTCTGCTCTTTAGGAATTTAGTCACATGAAACAGCTTTAGTGGCTCATACAGTTAAAGGAGAGAGGACTGTGTTCCCTTTCTTGCAGTGCATTATTCTCTGTGGCCTCTTCCACGGGCAGTTGACGCATTTGAAAGGACTTTTTCCTAACTGCAATTGCAAAGTCACATATATTGTGATCAAAGGTGTTCAAATCATGTCAGTGAGACTGATCTGGCCTCGCACATTTCTGTACAAGATACATAATAGGCTTTAGGGAACAGTGGGAGGAAGATCTAACTTCATTTCAGCTCCCAATAGGACAACTGGACTGACACCTGAAATATATCAGATAAGAATACTCCTCCTTCATATCCATAAGAAATGATAAATAGAGAAATCTGCAATGTTACTTTTCTCCCTGTGGTTTCATTTATGGATGGACGCAGCCCCTAAAACACACACACACTCTTCATTCTGTAAAGTATTAAATTAATTTTCCTTGGTCACAATTATTGATGATCACCTTATTTTTTTTAATTATTTTGTGAAACTATTTTTACTAGTGCTAATGCTTATAGATAACAGAATTCACACTTGAATATGCAGAGGAAGCTAATATATAATAACTATTCTCCACGAACATTGCCAGCAGAGATAAGAGTAAGGATTATTCTAATGTGGTCAGAAGGGAAGGGACCCTGGAGCGAATGGCTTTCTCTTGTCTGAACTGCAAATGTACCTGTGCATTTACTGCATGAAGCAAAGTGGAGCAATGGTGGTGCGTTAAATAAATGGGTCTGACTACCTCTGAGAAATAACTGGACACGGCTGTCCCTGAGGGTTCTCTCATGTGCCCGAGACTGTGAAGGAGAAGGTAAAAGTTGAGAGATGGTTGGGGTGGAGAGGACTGTGGAGGCTCTGGTCAGCACTGGAGGTTGTTACTGTGAAAGCGTGCGTTGCTGGGGATCCCGAGAGATTTGAATTAGGCTGGAGACTCCACTACTTCATGGAAGAGGACTAATTAGGGAAGGTAGTAATCTTTCAAATTATTTATGTGGGTCAACCACATTTCAGAAACAGGGTTAAAATTTTATATCGCAGACTTCACAGTATATAGAAACGTGAAACAAACCAAACTAACTTTCATTAATGAATAGGAATGATGATGAAATAACTTTTTTCCCCACATAATAATAGAATAATAGTTGAAAAATACCATATGGATAGATGTAAGTCCATTTCCTGTGTTCCAAACTATGACAGATCTTCTCATGATGTGAGTATTGATGGGATTCGGTAATACCTCAGAGAGGTACTGGTACTTGTGTGCTGCTGCTGCTGGTCTTCTGTTGCTGCTACTTTTCACATCAGATAAAGGTTTGTTCAGACTGTTGTTATTTTCACTGCGTCTTTTTTTTTTTTTTTGTGCTAAAACCTAACTGCTGTCCTCTTCTGCCACTTGTCTGCTTCACTTGTGATGCCTCTCAAGTTATTCACTAGTTAAGCATGATAAGGGAAGCCTACTTTTACAATCCTAGTCAACCCCTTTGAAGGGCTCATAACACACATAAGACAGAAGTGCGGGCAGGAGCAGAGTTAAATGTAGACAGGTATGTAGAAACCACAGATAAAGGCAACTGGCAGATTGGATGGTTTTGATAAAGACAAATCATAGAATCATTAATCAAAATGGTTGCATAAAACAACGATTACATACTTTATTTCTTTTCCTGGACTTGGCCTTGAGTAGTTGATTAGGAATTTTACAGAGAGTAAGAGGTTTGCTTCTGTAGAAACTATGGCATGAATTAACATCCTTCTGGTTTTTTAATGTCAAACATGTCTTGTAAACCACAGTTCCCGAATCATAAAGTGTGTTACAAGCTATTTGTACAGTCTTGGGTGACTTATAACTTGATATGCTATAGTTGAGATCAATTTAATTAGAACTTTTTTCTAAAACTATTTCAACATAGATTTTTAATTTTGTTTGACTCTTGTTCTATTCATGCTGTTGTATAGGAATGCTATGGGATGTGCACATGTAGTTCCTCTAGACTGCTAAATGTAAAGATAACTAATAAGGTATAAAAAAAGCAGAGTGCAAAAATACATTTGTTATGCTTCATCAGACTCCTTTGCATTAAGGATCCTTTAGGAGTAGTTTCAATATTATCTGAGAATCAGAAAATTATTAAAAGAGTTAGTAGTGTGCATTTTGTTAAGGTCTTGTTGAGACTTTAAGATCTAGATTTTATTGAGTTCTGTCTAGAAAAGCTTTATGTAGATCCATTCTCACATAAATATGCATGAATTTGTACCATAGCTTTACCATCGACATCTGCCTGTCTCAGTAGCTGTGGCATCTTCCTTCAGCCCTGTTCTGTACTGCCTCTCACCTACAGTATTGCGTACTGTCAGTACTGGTGAGTCACATAACTGTTACTTGAGGGTGGCAAATGAACATGACTAAAAGTATCACAATATTTAATGTTGATTTTTCTACTAAAACTGTTAACCACCCAAAAGCCAGGGAGAACAAATCTCCAGAACATTAATATGTATTTATTATTGCGCCATTTAATACAAAACATAATGGTTTCAGCTTATGTGCCCAAGGATAAACTAATCCTTAGGTTTAAAGTCACATCGTTGCCATACTATATTTGGTATTGACTAAGCAGTAACATTGCCTGCCTCTTCACCATCAAGCAGAAGCAACTTGCTGGAGTTAAATGTGTGTATCTCGGTCAATTTTTGTTTTAATAAATTTCAATTATTAAGCAATTATCAAGACCGTAGCACTTGAGAGTATGCCTGACTTTGAAACTTGATTTAGACTGGTAGATCCACATTTATGAAAAAAAATTACTCAGCAAGATTTATTTTTTCCTCTCCCTCATACTGATTTCATGGTAGACTCCTATCTTCAAGCCTTTGTGTCAGAGGCAACAGAACAACAGACGATTTTTGTCATTTCTAGGAACATGTTTGGCTAAATGTATTTATATTTAGAGGAGAAAGGATTAAATAGATGCAAAGTCTTGAAGAGAAATTACAGAGAGTACTTAAAAGTTGAAGAGAGAAAATATGAAGACTACGTAAAGATTTGAAGTGGTATTTGGTGCTGTTGGATGCTTGGTTATTTTGGCCAGTACCTTACTTGTCTCGAATCACAATGTTGCACTTTTTGCTCCACAGTGGATTTGGCCACTGCTTTTAATAATCGCTTCGGGGGGGGGGGTTATTAATTTTTCTTCTGCTTTGAAATAAAAATTTATCTTTAATTCTGTCTATAAAAGTGTCCATATTGAAACATTTGTGTTGAGAACTAAAAAAAAGATATTGTTTGAACTATTTGAACAGTTGATAACTGTATTGATTAGCTCCCCTCGTAAGGTTTTGTTAATACTCTTAACTGTAATGGGAGTAGAGCTGTGACCTGAAAGCGAGATGTGCAGTTTTATATGCATTAGAAAGCATTTTTATTAATCATATATTAAAAAGATCTTTCACTTTCAATGGGTACTTGGTATTCTTTGTGTTTTTTCAGAAGTAGTTAATGCAGATTACGGTTGCCATGGTGTAGAAGTGTATCAGTGCTGCTTTCCTTCATCGCAAAAATGGGTCAGCTCTAATCCTTTGCCTGTCAAAGTTGTAGAACAGATTGACTCTTGCAAATAACATGCATCGCATTCTTCTGTTCCCATGTTTCTTAAATAATCAACGAGTTTTGGAGGAGAGAGGGCAAGAAAAAGGGCTCAATTGTCAAATCAACTGTCTCCAGATATATGCTATGAAGCTAATAAAAGTTTAAATGGGGATTCTGACTTGGCATGAGAGGCATGATGTAGAGAAACAGCTTTTTCCAAGACGCCTTCCTCCTTTTCACTCAGTGCTTAGTCATTTGGTTGAATAAGTCTTGCTTCTTTTCACAAAAGTGTTTCCTAGTTACTATTAAGATATTTTTTTCTAAGCAAATGAAGGGAATTCTTGCTGGGTTAATGAACTTTCTTAGGATGAAAATGCATTCACTTCAGAATGAAAAAAAAAAAAAACCAAAAAAACAACAAACCCACAACATTTGGCAGAAGTGGGTGAATGGGGTTTGGTGGGTTTGCCAGCGAGTGGTTTTTGTTTGGTTGGTTATTTGTGTTTTTTTTTCTTTGGAAGGGGTTGTGTTGTTTCTGGTTTTTTGGGGTTTGCTTGGAGGGAGGTTTTTTGCTGCGTGGAGGAAGGGGTTCCTGTCCGGAGGGGTTTTGTTGTTAAGGAATTCTTATAACATGAATGGCTAACAAAGATAATGATCCCTGAAAGATGATCTTTTTTTTTTTCTTCCTTTCTTTTCTTCAAAGGCATTAATAGAAGTGGTTTCTGGAAGTAAGGTTGTTCTCTGAAGGTACATTTGTGAGTTAGTGTAAGGCCCAGTATGTTTAGGGCCCTCACTGAAAGCTTAAGCAATTTGACTCCTTTGACTTGGTGAAATTATGCTAGAAAATTGAATTGAGACAGTTCAAGTACTTGTGTTGTTTTGGTACATTGGAAGTACTGGAAGTGTTCGGCGGTGAATCTGCTGTGATTCTCTGGTGGCACCTGCTGTTTCTTTGGATTTCCATGTGTGATTTCACCTTGTTTATTCGTTCCACATTAGCATTAATTTTACTGCAAGAATATTCTATTAATGTAAAATATGCTTTGGCTTTCAAAGCCATATATGAAAAATAATAGAACAAAAAAAAACCTGCCCTGGATAAAATTAACTTCATAAAGGACTGCATGCATTTTAATCTCTTGAGAGAATAATACAGTACAGGCAAAATATCAAATAGTACACAAAACAAGAATTCAACAATGTGGGATTTATTCTCAATTCTACTTTTTTTTTTTTTCCTATGATCTTAGTAATGTCACTTTTGGTTTTGGTGCGTTTCTGCTCTCCATTCTTCAGTCCTTTAGACTATGTTTCCGAACAATGCTTGAGTGCTCAATAGTATTAATAAGCGAGCCAAAGTGCTTCACAGAGGAGAAGAGATATGTGTTTTAGAGGCAAAACGTGAGCTTCGCAGGCCATTGAAAACTGAGCTATAAAACTACCTGAAAGACAGCAGGCTAATTGCAGAACTAGAAGCTAATTGATTTTTGGGTCAGTGCTTAGTCTGAAGTCTGTACATATGACTGCAAAAAAAATCGCAGTTACTGGTCCAGACTTGATTCCCAGTACTTCTAGAGCACGTTTGGATTGAAATAATGGTGAGAACGTCGTGCACTTGAGCAGAATGGTCAGTCATTCTCTTCACACACGATGAAGTAAGAAAGCAAATTCCAAGAGGCTTGGTGGTGATTTCTATGCACCGTTACCCACCTTGCCTAAAGCTCACAATTATGCAAGGAGTTGGTTTTAAAAATGAGGCCTATAGTATTTTCCATACAAAAGTATTTTAATGACCTTCATTAAAACAATTTGCTGAGTAGGTAGAATTACTGTTCAACGCTGTATCGAGACTTAAAATTTAGACCTTACTTTATACTCAAACTGTTCCGCTTTGGAACCCGAAGTGATTTTGGTTAAACATGAAAAGCGAAGTTTTACTTTTTTATAATTAACGTAAGTAGAGAATCAAGTTATTTCTGCTTTATTAGGAAAGTACTCAAAGCCACAAAACAGTTCGTTTACTTTGTACATGTATATTGTATAAGTATATGGTAAATGGAAACATCCAACCTCCAGAAGCTTATTTCACTCTACCCATAGCAGCTGGTGCAATGTTTTTTACATAAACAGAAATACATGACAACTCCAAACTTAAAACCTGAAATGAGGAGGACGTTGCATTTTTTGTTTGGATATTGACATTTGATTGTGGAAATCTGGGAAAAGCAACTCTTATGCTCTACCATTGCCTTAGAAGAAATTGAAGGTGTCACCAAATCAGTCATAGCTGGTGTGTGTTTGCAGGGATTTATCTTGGCACTGTCCTCAACCAGTGCACGTGGTCGAGAGGTTAAGGCAGAATGAGGAGACATGAAGATCATCACTGCAGGCAGCAGAAGAGTAATAACTAGGTCCTGAGTCTTAAGATGAAGTATGCATTACTTCGAACAGTAAAAAGCAATTTCCTAGCATTTCTGGCTCTGGACAAACCGATTCTGTTTCCTGGTGTTGATTTGCTGAAACCACATTGTGAAGCAGTTAGAAATATTTAAAATGTGAAACAGTACTGCTGTCAAAACCAATGGGTATCACCAAACCACCCCATGAAACATGCACATTGCAAGCTTTCTTCCACAGTTCTACCAGCTGAAGGATATTTAAGTAGTTTGTAAGTTGTGTAAATAATTTATCTCCCCTATGCTAGAAAAAATGCTAAAGCATAGCAAAAAAAAAGTTAATTATAAGTGAAAGTACAGCAATCAAAGTAGAAATAACTTCTTGCGCAGTTGTTGCTGTTGACAGCAAGAAGTCTTGATGAAACAGAGCAGACTGCTTTCTAAAATCCTCTTGAATAGTGTAAATCCTGTATTAGAGAGTCAATCAAGAAAGTTGGAAAATATGAGAATAAGATTTATGTGGCAATATTTGGAAATGACTCTCTATGAAGTACAAATAATGTAAGTGTAAAGCTATGACATTGACAGTTTCAGGGAGAAGTCATCAGCTATCTAAAATCAATAATGCAACAGGTTTTCTTCATTTATTAATGAGCACATCAAGCCAGGTGGCATGAGTAATGACTTCAAATATAAATGTATTGGTCAGAGACATGCTAAATTAGACATTCACCTTCAATGTTTTGTTTCATTATAATTTCAAAAAGTGGAACACTGGTGATGTTTAAAATCCAGTTTCCACTTGTGATTTTTGATAAAAGAAATCAGCAACTGAAGCTAAAAGTACTTACACTAAAATTGTTGAGAATGTGTCCTGTAGAACATAGTAATTTGTTGAATGTTTGTACTTAAAAAGGTGATTAATGCAAAGGAAAACCAAAACCTCAATCTCCCCCCAAACCCCAAATCTGTTAATTTGTTTTAATTGTTGAATTTCTGCTTAGTGTCAAGTTGCATTCTGAAATCTTCACTTTATGAAACCTCAGCTAATGCAGAAAGCTAATTAGAAATCTGACTCATGTGAGTACGCAAAACCCCTGCTTTAGTCTGATCATTGCTCTTCAAGCAGAAATTTTGTACCTATAAATTTCGAGTGTAGAAAGAAAGAAAGAAGTGTTAAGATTCAAATTTTACTTTCTGTTAACTAGATGTGAATGACTTAAAATAAGTTTGGAAGCTCATTTTGACAGATTAATCACTGTGTATTTGTAAGAAAATGAAAAAAGAATTTTGTTGGAAATAAAGATTTGGCAACAATTTGATTCTATACTTAGAATTAACTGGATTTGCTCTGATTTAGAGTGCATATGGTCACATATGTGCATATTGTCATAGAGTGCATATGGTCACTGGACACAGATTTTTGAAGTGGACTATTTGGCTCTAAAAAAAAAAAGTAAAAAAAAAATTTCGATCATGCTATGTATTCTAGCAATGTGCTCCTAAAGTGATGTTTAGGTTTTAATGTGCAAATGAATTATGTTCTAAAAAATTTCCTGAAAGGCAGAAATCACTCAGTTCTGTGGCAACTTTAGTGTTGTAGTATTAAATATGTATAGTTGAATACCACTTCTGTTATCTCTCAATTAAGAACGTATACTTACTTACATGATGCACAAACACTTTCTGTCTCTTCTGCCCCTTTCTCCTCAATAAGCAATTAAAAAACCTGTATTTGTAGGTTAGATGGAGCAAACAGAGCAACATGCTCTGGGTCACAGGTCTGTACGCTACAGAAAGCATTTATTCTAGCCATTCAGCTACCTTATCTAGAAGCTGCAGGCGGTCCGGACTCTGGAAAATAGCCAGGAGTTTGTGATTTAGTCCAAGGTAAAACAGTAACTTTTTTTTTTTTTGGTACAGAACAGCTTTCAGTTAGAACTTCTGAAAAGTACAAGTGACTTTCTGATCTAGAGATCTACAGTGAGGGCATGTTTGACCCTTGAGCAATTNAAAAAAAAAACAAAACAAAAAACCCAAACCCAAAACACACAAAAAACCCAACCCAACCAAACAAAAAAACCCAACAAAAACCAAGCAGAGGAATTAATAAAAACTAGATTATTTTTTTTTTCTCCTGGAGTATTTTGAGATGCCAACTAAACTTGCTTTTTAATTTTAAGATATAAGCTTGTTTAAGTGCAGTATTGCAAACATTGTGGTCTGACTGTTGATTTCAAATATCCCGTCTTTGAAAGCCATCTTTTATACACCTTACTAAGTGTTAATTTTATTTATTTTCTTTTCCTCACCCAGAAGGTCTCAGATGTCATGACTGTACTTAAGTAACTGGTATTAGCAGATTGAGCAGTTTAATTAGGACCACATATATATATATGGACTAGATGGATTTTTGATTCCATGTACATGTATTGGTTTCCAGGTCTTTATGGCTTCTCTGGTTCATTTTACTAGTAAATTATATTGCTTGGCCAATAAGGAGGGTCTTTAATGTGTTACCAAGTTTTATGACCATAGAAAGTCGCAAATGAGAAGGGTGTACTGATGGGAGAAATCATAAGAAAAATGGCATGAGTACTTATCTACTGGTGGAATTTCCTGTACTCGTGTTTTTGCTTCCTGTGTAAGAGTGTAGTGAACAGTGAAGATTTCAAAGAAAACGATGTGCAAATGCTTGTCTGGTGAGCCACTCCATCCCTATTTTGGAGACCAAGACCTTCAGATTGTGTGACCCTGTAGACCTAAATACAGACACTCAAAATATGCAAGTATGGCAGATCTTTCAGAGGAATTACTTTATGTATGTGCAGCAGCTGTGCAGGTTTTATCTTTGGCTACCAATATAAGTAGACCTTTAAGCTAAGTTGTTCACAACTTGTCAGGAAACTGCTAGGTATGGATGACCTGCCACAGGACGAAACTAGAAAAGCCCTATGATAGCTATTTCTACAGGGAGGTGGAAGAGTAGAAATATCTTGTAACTTCAGAGCACACATGTAGTAAGATTTTGCAGCTGTAAGTAAACGCATATTGTAAACACACAAAAATCTCAGCCTGTTTGTCCACGAGCACTTCTCAAATGATGGGGTTGGGTTTTTTTCCTTCATGCTGACAGAGGCTGCTAGGGGTTAACAGGAACTGTACTCTGTTTTAATAAATTAAATTGTATTCTGATTCTAACAATGCTACATAGAGAAGTTGAAAGTGCTTTGCATTCAAATGACTCCATTCAATGAATGGAGCATCTCTCCTGTGAGGAAAGGCTGAGAGCCCTGGCTGTGTTTAGCCTGGAGAAGGGAAGACTGAGAGGGGATCTCATCAATGCTTATCAATATCTAAAGGGCGGGTGCCAAGAGGAGGGGGCCAGACCCTTTCCAGTGGCGCCCAGCGACAGGACAAGGGGCAACAGGCACAAACTGGAACACAGGAAATTCCATCTCAACATGAGGAAAAACTTCTTTCCTTTGAGGGTGGCAGAGCACTGGCACAGGCTGCCCAGAGAGGCTGCGGAGTCTCCTCTGGAGATAATTCCAAACCCGCCTGGATGCATTCCCATCCAACCTGCTGTAGGTGACCCTGCTTTGACAGGGGGCGTTGGACTTAGATGATCTCTGAAGGTCCCTTCCAACCCCTGCCATTCTGTGACTCTCTAGCACGCAGGAAGGTGAGTATCGCTGAAATGGGCAAACAAATGCTGGGCAAATCCACACAAGCAGTCTGCCTGTTCAGTGCTGCTCTGCGGGACGGAATGAATAATGTTAGTGTTTGGCATAATCAAGTAGGTTCCTAAATCATGTGTTATTTAGTAAAGCAGACAAAATAAGAACTCTAGAAGAAAAACACAGATTTAAGCAAAAACAGTACTTGTGTGAGTTGATACCAAGAGGGTTTTGATTTTGAAAAAGTCTGCCCTGGTCTTGTATGCCATTTAGATTTTTGAAACTTGTTATTCCCTGACAGACATTCTCAAAGGAAAAGATTACCTGTTATTTTATTAGTTGTAGTGAGAAATCTAATTACATGAACCTGTAAGTAGAAGAGAAAATGCTTTTCATGTTAGAATAAAATAGGAAATAAATGATGATGTCTACTTTCCTTTGCTCACATTTTGCTGTTATTGACAGTAGTGGAATTGTCCTCATCTACAAGGATTTACATCTCCTGCAGGTACCTTGTACCTGCATTATAGACGTGAAGTACCATGCGAAAAGACATTAAAGTAGGATGTTTAATATTTTTATTCCAGGCTAAGTGAAGTGGAGGGGGAGGAATGCCTTTAGTAACAAGTACAAATCACAGCTAAGAGAATGTAATGTAAAAACCTATACATAATGTTTACATGTTCATTTTTCATTTTATGTTTTAAGTTTTGGAGGGGGGATGGATTCCCAGAACTATATACAGGTTGGTAGTGCTATAGATCAAACAAGAGCTAGGAAAGAACATTCTCAGAAATGCTCAAAATTTCAGAATCTGTTTTGAGATGACTCTAAAGCAGTTGTCAGGACATCTATACCTCCTAGTTTGTGTAGCTTCTACACATAATAGCTCAAACCATGTTCTGTGCAAAAGGCATTTAGGTATTAGTATAGTTGGACCACACAATCTTTTTTGGAGGGTAAATACTGAGCCTTGTAAAGGTACATTTTACCCCCATATAGAAATGTGTCCTCCTAAATATAAAGCTGGCTGTGTCACCCATAAATTACAGTTTTATGCTAGTGTAGAGGATTTCCCGAAGTCTGTCACACTGGTAAAACTATACTGAGCGAGCAGCTGTGCGGGCTCAGACACAATATCTCATTTCACCTGCATATCTTCTAATAGAAACGCAATATAGGTAAATCGGGGTCTCCAGGAAGCTTGCCCAGATTATCTTTATTTCCTTTCTCCTTGTTTGTCTCAACTTTCCTGTCTTAGATAAAACCTCAGTAACTACTAGTCCAGGTGTTAGCTTTCAGCCAGGTCATACAGCTGTGCAACTGGGGCAATTTCTTCTTCTGTTTACCCTGTGAGCTCAGTGGAGTAGCAGTAGTCTGAGGTATTAGTACAGCCTCTGGGGAAAACCTGATCCGGGGTACGACAGCATGTGAGATTACCCTAAATAGTAGAAGTAATACATGGGGTTGAGAGAGAGCAAAGAATGTAGATGGAACTTGACTTTTAGATATATTGATATTTTTTGTTTATAATTGACATGCGCTCAAAGAGGACAGTTTAACTTCCTTTTATAACACTAAAGTTTGATTCATACAAACCTTCCAAATAAAAAATTGGGTACACAGTGGAATACTGACTTTCTTTGAAGGCTACCCCACATTTTCATCACTCCCAATATTACTCTGGGGTAGAACTTCATTTGTAGCTATACGTTATGTACACTATGTAGGAAAGAATAAAGCACTTTGTAGGTTTGAATCCTCTGATTAAGAGCAGTTGGGGCCAATCTCTTTGAAAACAGAAGGAAAGCACAGGACACTGTTCTGAGGTGGTATGTGCTCCACAGTGGTTATAATAAAAGCATAACACAAAATCTGTGTGTGCCTATGTAAACACAAAATGTGTCTGCGTATATAGAATCGCTGAGGTTGGAAGGGACCTTTAAGATCATCAAGTCCAACCATTAACCATGTGTATTTATGTAAGCGTATAGCTGTAATGCAAATCAAAACTTCCATATGCAGCTTTAAACCTGGAAGTCTCTTTAGAATCTGTTCCAGTTTGATAATTTTAAATGAGAGTTGCTTGACAATTCATAAATTTCCTAATTTCTGTTAGAGGGTTCCCAGTGATATCTCATGGCTATGCTTTACAAAGGGGTTGGTTGGTTGGGTTTTGGTTTTTTATCAGTTTGGGGTTTGTTTTTTTTATAACTAACATCTGNTATCTCATGGCTATGCTTTACAAAGGGGTTGGTTGGTTGGTTGGGTTTTGGTTTTTTTCAGTTTGGGGTTTGGTTTTTTTTTAACTAACATCTAATAGAAATGAAGGCCCTTTTCATGTTTTGAATTGCTATTATAGTCAGGTAATAGTCAGGTACTGAAAAGTACTAGAAATGTTAGTTCATAATACTAGTATTCAGGAAGATATGAAACCTGAGATTTTATGAGTGCCATTCAGTAAGAACAATGCATGTTTTTTGGTGGCCAAGGTTACAAATTAGTAGTCTTCATCAACGAAATTATTTTAAAAGCCAATGGCCTTTCATATGCAAAGGAACTGTAATTTTTGTACCTGCTTTATAAAAGAGAAGACTTCTTATCTAGTGGTGATGTCATTGAGCCATCAGCTTTCATAGGCTGCAGAAAGAAGAATTACAAATCGTAAACATACCGTAGAAATGTTTATCTACTTACCAATAACTTCATTGTACAAAGGACATATCCTTTTTATCGCACTTGATCAGTTTATTTTAGTAAATAGGGTACGCCAGTTGCTCTCAAGAGACCTGTTTCCTATTCTTAGCTTTACTCTGGACCTGCTGTCTGACCTTGGGCGAGTTACTGCACTTGTGTATGCCGCTCGTGTCCCACTTGTGATTTGTCTGTAAAGCAATGTAGGGCAGAAATAGTTACTTTTCATAGTATTTGGTTTGTGCCTTTCACATAAGGGCCTCAATATCAATGTCAGTATTTCAGTCCTCTGGGCACTACTGTTGCACAAATAAATAATAGACTATAGTAATAATTGAATTTTAGATGGTACAGCAGAAAGAATACCTGAGCTGTTCGTTTTTTAGCAACCAACAATAATGGAGCTTTTATCTTGCTTTTACTGTGTGTATTAGAAATAGTTTTCCACTTGTTTATCTGCAAACCTTAATTATAGGAAAAACAAAATCAGAAATTAATAGCTTTAATCTCTAAGGCTTGGAAATAACAATACATTTATCAATGGAATAAGGTGTCCCATTGATGATTGTGCTGCATTTGTCCAATTAGATTTTGCTTATCTTTTGAAACAATAGAAACTTTGCTTATCTTAAATCATAGACTAGACAAGCACAGCTGTAGTTATAGCTCTTCCTTTTCCTCAGCTTTATGAAATACAGACGCATTTAAAGAGATTAAAACTCAGAATATGTTTTCGGCATACACTGAATGTTTTCTTGCTATATGTGTCTTCAACAGAGTATTTTGAAAACCCTTTGATTTACTTCTAGCAAGTGCTTGTTTTAAGTACAAAATGTTCAGGTGGTAAGTCTAATGCAATAGTAATGGGAAGTACTTAATCCTGGTATTTCCTTAGTAACAAATTTGAATAGACTTTACGTAGCTTATAAGTTAGGATGACTTCTTTATGGATTTTTCCCAATTAAGTTCCACCCCTGTTTTTCCAGGATCTAAATGTTTGAGTGTTTCTATAGGTAATGCTATTTCCCGTATAGTAGAATAACACTGATTCAGTCACAGTTATAAAAACAGATTTACTTCTACAGATGGATAATAATTTAAATTATACTGTAAACTCTTCTTAAGCTCGAGGTCTGTCCTCTTTATTTCCCCTTTATTTTACTGCGTAGTCTATACTGCCTACATCAAATTATTCATACAAAAATTCCACAGAAAAAGCAATCGGTGAGAGACAAAGTCCTTGTTTACTCCGAGGTGCTCTCTGATGTGTATTGTCTCTCTGCAGGATATCGTTAGACACTTTCTGTATGAGTACACCAACGCTGTGAAGACTTTGGTCACTTTGTTCTTGATGTTCTTGAGTGAGAGCAGAGGGAAATAACATACGCAAACTACATACGGCATGGTGCTGAAGAGCTTCAGTTCGTGCTACCTGTCACTTAGGTGACAGAAAGCTTCAGGTGAATCTAGTTAAAGCACGAAACCCATGCAATGCAAAGAAAAGATTCTGCAAGGTGATCTTAATAGGTAGCTGAGAATGCTTGAGAATGCTGTATTGTTTTTATCCAGCATGGATTTTAAAATGAAAAAAAAAAGCAGAAAAACAAGAGAACTACGTTCAAAAACCTGCACATAACTAGCTCATGTTGCTGAATTGTTAGTGATGCAAAGTCAGTGAGTTTCTCTGAAACGGTGGTGGTTTGCTGATGCAAGTAAAAGTTATGCAATTGCATCCTGAGTCACAGGCCTGAAACACTGAAAACTTCAATAAAGTTTGGAATTTGAGACCAATGCTGAGCAGCAGAGGTGGAGAGAGACGAGAAGAGATGAAGATGAGAGCTCAGAACGCTGTGTTGCGTGAAGAGTAAGCAATTAATGAGCATTTTGGGCTTTTAAGAAAAAAGCTACCTGAGAAAGCCATGACAATGCCAGAATAGCGCACCCAGGACCAGACACTGCCAAAAGTAACGGATGCAGAACTTAAACCTGAAGAAGGTGTCTGAAGAGAAATCAGATCACAGTTTTTATAATATACCATCAACCTCCAGTGGAAATAAGAAGGCATCAGTCTCTGTGCGTACACGTATTTTGGAAATTTTAGTGACTGTTTATGGCATATAAACCTTTAAGATTTCTTCAAGGAGGAAATTTTCTCTAATTTTCCAGCAGAATAATGACATATAGGAATAGTGTCAGTCTTAGCACACATAATGTCAACTTTGAAAAAGCATCGACTCTTCATTTTTTGCATGAATGCTTATTAGTCTCTGAAAAAAAAAAACATTTATGAGTTGAAATCCAACAATAACATTTTAATCGCTTCTGCAAACGATAACGGTTTGTTTTATTTCTGGACATGCCTACTGCAAAACCAGCTTACGGAGAGTAAGCAAATCAGAACTTGTGGACTATTTCTATAAACACTGGATCTCTTCCAAAGGTCCAATTTATTTAATTTCAAGGCATGTTTGAGGATCTCTTCTTACAGGAATGCCTTAGCATCCTCTAAAAGCTATTCTAAGAAAAGGTTGGCCACCCTGTCCAACAATCTATGATGCACGGTAAAATTTTTCTGTGGGGAGTGTAAAAGGGAGAGGAAGCTTTGGGAGATTTTCCAGGCTAACAGCATTTTCCCAATGCCCAGTGTTTTCCCTCCACTCCATTTAAAAGCTGGAATCACTGTCGTCTCGTAGCAACTTTGCATAAAGCCCACAAAATGTTAGTAATTTTGTAGTTTCACATAGAAGTGATGCATGGGAGAAAGGCAGTAAGCACGTTCATGTGCAGTTAACATTTAGCAGGTATTGTTTTAGTTTATTTTGAAAGGAGTTGGAGGACTGATCTGGTTGGAAGATGTTTTCATTAGTGAAGATGGCTTTGAAGTATGTGCTGTTCAGCTGATAGCAATAAAAATAATAATTATTGCAAGGTAAATCAATTAACCAAGACAATTGTTGTAAGTATAAACCTGAAAACTATGCAAGAAGCAGTTCATCCCAGGGTATTAGTTTTACAAGGCATGAATTCTCAAGTTTAATATATTTTCATTTTAATTGTGAGTCGGGTCTTGAAAAGGTCTCTGACCTTTCTTGAAAATCTATAGTGTATTCTTAGCCAAATAACTTTTTTTCCTTGCTCATGAGCAAACATACAATTATTTTACTTTCGCTGATAACTCTTTTTGGAGTATATTGGGAGCACCTCATGTGGAAGTTAGGAGATACTTTACAAAAAAATTAATCTTTAACTATGTAACTTTACTAATTCAGAAGCATGTAGGCTTTCTGTATGGACTACACAGGCAGCTGATTGAGCAAACGTGTGTGAGATTACACTTGGCATTGGTATCATAAAATATAGGCCAAATTTAATGATTAAGTATTATTCATTTCAGATAGAGATTCTTAACTCATTTTTATTCTTAATTATATGATATTAATATCCTCACTAATATCTGCTGTCAGTCTAAGAGCACTGTTGAGCTTTTGCTCTCCTCTTTCTTCCAGTCCTCCATTTGAAGGAGAGTGAGAGGAAGAGATTTTATTATACTAAAACTTGACCCTTTTTCCTATACTCTAAACTGACTGTACTTGTTTTTATCTATTAAAAAAAAAAAAATCTTTTTTTTTTTTTTTGTGAGAAGAGGGGTTGATTTCTCAAGTGAAAGGACAGCTATTTTGATGGAAATTACTTAGGTAGGAGCTGTGCTGCTCTTTTGAGTCAGCGAGTTTGTGAGCAGCCAGCGCTTAATCGGATATCAAAGAAGTGTCACGCTTCTCCTGTTTTCAGATGTGCATTTCCTTATATATGCATTAGTGGACTTGCTTATGAGGCGTATCAAGGAAGCGATCTTGCTGAAGCTTTATCCGAACCCTGATCCTCTCGCTCTATGTGACTGATGGTACTTAATCACCGGCGCTGGCATGAACGAGGAGAGAGGATCATGTGGTGACAGTCTGTCTTAAACTTACTACGGGGGAAAAAGGAAAGGAAAAGATGCTCCTTGCTGTCATCTCTAATTTGCTAAGTTAGGCAATTTGTCATTAAGTTCCGTGTATGGAGCAGGCAAAAAAAAATAATCCAAATATATTTCCAGTGCTGCATGTTGTGATGTATTTTATCTGAACTGAGAGAGGCAAAAACTTTCAAGCATGTTGTAGCTAGCGGGGCGTACTCATGTGTCGTACTACGTTCCTCCTTCTGTACCTGTTGCCGGGTTGAGGTGTGGGATGATGCCTGGTGCTGGCTGAGTCTTATGGAGTTACCCCTTTGCATCTGTGCACCTGAGACTTGTGAAACCAGGTCTGTGCTGTTGGCTACAGCTCGCCTGTGGCCATAGCTGCGCTACGTTGTTGGGGTGGTTTCCTGATGGTGTGATGCCCATGAGCTGCTCTGGTGGCTCTGCTCAATTACAGTAAAGGGTGTTGGTAATCTGCACTAATGTACCAGTACCTAAAGGGGGCCTACAGGAGAGCTGGGGAAGGACTTTTTACTAGGGCATGTAGTGATAGGACGAGGGGGAATGGCTTCAAACTGGAAGAGGGCAGGTTTAGATTGAACATTAGGAAGAAGTTTTTCGCTTTGAGGGTGGTGAGGCACTGGAACAGGTTGCCCAGAGAGGTTGCTGAGGCCCCATCCCTGGAGGTGTTCAAGGCCAGGCTGGACGTGACCTTGGGCAACCTGGTCTGGTGGGAGGTGTCCCTGCCTATGGCAGGGTGTTGGAACTCGATGATCTTCAAGGTCCTTTCCAACCTAAACCATTCTATGATTCTATGAATCGGTTTTACTTTACTGGATATCTCTTTACTTGGGATTAACAGCTCCAGTGGACAATTCTAAGTAGAGTATTTGGACCTATATTATTAATTGACTTTATAATTTTTTGCGTTGATAACTTTGAAAACAGAATGATAAGGGCATTTGGCAGTGCCAAGAAACTTTGGAAACCAAAGGAACTTGCAACTGAGTTAATGAAACTTGTATGCTTAAACTAACTGAATACCACCATCTAGAAGATAATCCCCAGATAATAAAGATTGATTTAGAGATAGTGTTTCATTTAGCCGATTTCTTCAGTTTTATTAACAGTCTCCAGTCAAAGGTTTCTAAACTTAAATGGATTTTTCTAAGGTTTCTTGCGTACTAACAGTCAGCCCGTCAGCACTGAAATATGTGCAGAACTTTGGACTGATACTGTCACATAAGCAAAGCATTAATGAGGGATTTTATTCTTCTCTTATTTCAAAGTGAAAGCAACATTATTAAAACCCTTTCTAATTGTTCAGAAACCTGTAAAGCTACAATTAGTAGTAAAAGAGCTGTGTATCTATTACACACAATACTGTAAAGATTCATTTTCCTCCTCCATTATCTGTCAGCTCAAATTAACAGCCTGTTGGTTTATCTATGATAAATGCACTATATTTAATGCAATGGGACAGTCTCTTAATTTGAGCACCTAGCATGGTGTCAGCCTAAATCTCCTTCAGCTGATTTAATTAGCAAAGCTCCATGTTAATCAATTTGCAATTAAACTTTCAGACTTGTGCTAGGAAAAAAGAATCCCTTCACAAAACAAAAAATTAGGATTAGGCCAGTGATAAAAGTAATTTACATGGGTTTTTTAGTAAATATGTTAAACAGTTGATGAATTATTCAACACTAGGTGTCTGTAACAGATTTACAGATTTTAATGAGCTTTCCTTATTTGACTTCCCATACTAAATTGTACTATTTCTTGCATATTTATTAATTAAAAAGGGTTCATTAACAAAATATATTCCTCAATATATTATCTTTTACTAATAATGGCACTATTTTTTCCATATTCAATGATTTATTACCTTAGTGATGTAGAAAAAGCTCTTTTTTTCTCTGTGGGTTAAAACTATTTAACTTTTTAACTTTTTTCCCTTTATTCCAATCTCTTTGCAAATTCCTCCATAGGGTGGGGGTTTGTTGCATTATGGGGGTTTGTTGCTACTTATTTACTGACTTGAATCTCTCTTGGCTGAAGTGCGCAAAGAAAACTCATTACATTGCTTTTGTAGAGATTTTTTTTCTTTTGCCTTTCAGGCATATGGTCGCATATGTTCACATATAGTTCACATTAGAAAATGCCCATTTTAAAATGTAAGTTGTCTGTAGTGGTGGAAAGGTTACTTTAATCTTAAAGTAAATCCGTATTTAAGCTTCTATCAGTTTCACTAGGGCTAATTCGAGAAACTTGCTCCCACTACTACCTCTGAAAGAAGATAAACTGTTTAAGTCCTTGTGTTGCATGTAATTATACTTGTTCATGGAAAGATGAAGTATCAAACTTACTTTAATAACATAGTGTAGCTTTTCCAAGTTCCGCTTTGATGATCCAGTTTAAGTGAACATCTGAAATAATCCAGCCCATCTATTATTGCATAAATTTGTCTCAGTAAATTAGTTAAATTTTATAGAACCATAGAATGGTTAGATTTGGAAGGGACCTTAAAGATCCATCTAGTTCCAACTCCCCTGCCATGGGCAGGGACTCCTCCCACTGGACCAGGTTGCTGCAAACACTCCATGTGTTTGTAAGTGGTGGGAAAGGAGATAAGTAAAAGAAAATAACTCGCAGAAAATAGTATAAAGAGGTGGGAGCAGAACCCCATTTCCTCTGGGTGTTCCACACCCTCTATCTGATACAGCCTGTCTTTTTTTAGCATATGTTTCTCTAATGTTAGGGCAGTCATAATTCCTAGGATGTGCTACATGGGAGACGTGAATTAAGGCAAGCTTGTTGCTTGTGAAGAGCCCTGATATTTGGAAAGAGCACAACTAAGCCTGTGATAACCTGCGATGTTCTGACAAATTAACCATATGCTCATTATTATTTTGCTGATCTGAGATTTCGTGTGAATTGTTTAATTGGGGATTTGAACATAAGTTAGTTTACAGTCAAAATAAATCCACTCTAGTTTAAAAACTGTATGTACACATGTAACAGAAGAGATTTTTGATTTCCATAAAAGATGACTGTCTGTATTTATCTGAAATACGAAGTAGGCTAAGTGTATACAGGTGTGAAAAAAAAAAATAAATTGTGTAGCTCACACAGCTGTACTTGCTCGGGTTTCTTTGCTTCCATTGGATGTATACAAATCAAACTAGCAGCTTACTTGTGAATTAGTAATGAGAATCAAAATCAAATTAAGTACTACTAAGATTTCCTGTCATCTCGCATTTCACTGCATCACTCAGATAAACAGAAGATTTCCTCATTGGTTTTACCTAATAGCATGGGTGGATGGGGAAGGGGAATGGTAGGCTGAACAAGGATTTTTATTCATTGAAGTACTGTAGGTGCAAATTCTTAAAAATACAGTCCTGTATTCTTCCTGTAATGACTTTAATCATTATCTGAAGTTATTGTTCCTTCTTATAAATATCCTAAAGCTACCAGGGCTGTTTAAATTCTTAATGCTATTTGTATGTACATTAGCTAATGCTAATGTATGCCATTAGGTTAAATGTCATCTTCATTGAACACCTAGCTTCAAGCTTTATTGTAAGAAAAACAATTATTTCCTGTTTGTTTTTTAAAAAAAAAAAAATCCAAACAGCTGCTATAATAGTCTCATCAATGCAGCTTGCTGAATTCTGTGTGCCTGAACTTCAAGAGGAGTTTTGTGTATGAGAATTACAGCCGCTTCTGAAACACTCCTCAACCAGTCCTGATTCTTGCCTGTGAAGAGATGTTATGTATTCACAGAATTATTTGCTTTTTTGCTATGTGAAATGCACATCAGCAGTCCCAGTGCTACATTTACAATGCTCACACTGTAATGCTTTATTAGTCTGAGCACTCCTCATTCGAGGAAGTGATTCTACCTGCCTGTTCTAAAACGTCCTGGAAAGTTAGGACTTTCTATTTTCTTTTTGTGTTGTCCATCTCTTGCTATTTGTGTGATTGTTTATTTAAACCGTGTGGGTTTTGTTCCCAGGTTACACAGCATCTTCAGCGTACGGATTAGAATAATTAACTGTGACTAACAAATGGCACAGTTCTCTATATAAATTTTGAAATAAGTGATAATCTGTTTCAAAATAGTGTTTCATTTCAGAAAACTTTGTTTTTCAAAAAATGCTTGTACCAGTAGCCTCCAGGTGTACAGGTGTTTAGAAGAGGAAATGATGCGAACTTTATCAAGAGATTAAATATATTAAAGCAAAAAATGAATAAAATCCCCCAAGTTATTGCATAACAAAATAATCAAAATATGTCCACCTTTCTTCAGCCAAATATAGACAGCTTTTCCTTTTGTTAAAATAATACACTCCACCTGACAAGAAGTCTGAGAGTTTTTTGTTAATATAAGTCCTTTTTCACAGAATAGCAGTACTTTTCAGGGCCACTTTTTATGGTTTGATATGAAACTTTTTTAGACAACCGAAGCCTTTTTTCCAAAGCTCAACATCATTTTGTTTTATTTTTTTTTAAGCTAATAGATGGATGAGACACTTCTATACTAATAGAAAACCTCTTACTACATCTCAGTGCAGTCCTTCAGAAAGGAGATGGATACTCAAGCATGCTGGGGAGAAACCACTTTCATGTTTTCTTGAAAATTATGGAGCAATCAACTTCACAAAAATATACAGAAGTTAGTATTTAGGAGAAGAAGTGCTTTTGCCCTGGAATTAACCACTTGGAATGGATGAAATCCAAGCTGAATATAAAGCAGTACCTACTCCAGCAAAACTTGACATTCTACTGGGTGTTCTGGAACTATAGTCAAAGACCACCTCAGGCGGTTTGAGGTAAATACACAGGGTCAAAGTGCTGAGTGAATCTAGCCCGGGCATCAGAGACATTTTTCTGAAATGCAGATCCATTGTCTGCTTCAGAGAGCACCATTATTTCCTTTTCCTTCTTGAATTTACCCTCACTTTTCTACGCTTCATTCCCTTGCGCACCATCAGACAAAAAATAAAAGCAAACTTCTGAAACGAAGACTCACAGAAAAATAGCATTTTGTTGAGTTTAAAACCAGTAACTTCTGAGTAAACTTGCTCTTCTGAAGTTCGCAGATACGGAAGAAGAAAATACGAAAAATAAATGCCTGGGAATCAGAATATAACTAGCTCCTGGATAATGAAACTGCATCCCGTTCAGTTCTGAGCGCGGCGGTGGCCTGACTGTATAGAATTTGCATTGAGTGCAGGGAGGACACGGGCAGCTTCCAGTCCTGCCCTTGTTCTCTTCAGAATTCAGAGCACACGCTGAGGCATCTCTTATTTCTAACGCTCTTTAGATTGTAACTATATAGGAGAAGCCTGTGGATTTGTTTCAAGTCAGCACAGTTTGCTGGTTCAAATATTATTTTTTTTTGCCTACACTGTACATTAGTTGGATGAGAAAATGCTGCAATTTAGTCACCGACGCCAGTTTTTTCCCACACAGTTTAGGTTTCTCAGCGTCAGTTTTTCAGAAGAGCTCCGACAGAGCTCTCTCTCTGTTCAGTGATGCTCAGTACGCAGCAGCTGCGGTTATAGAGGAGGAAAGCTGTTGGATGCCGACAGCTAAATTGGGGGGGGGAAGTCCCAAATATTGATTCCGAGGCTTATCTTGCGGTGGGTAGGAAGGTATGTTTTCTCCTGTAGTAGGCTTGCATGCTAAACTAAAAGCATTCGCCATATTCTGGTTTTTGTTCTATTAATAAAATGACAGTGTTTTTCATTTTTTTCTTGAAATGATTTGTTGCTTGCAAATTCTTTAGCTGAAGTTCACTCTTCAACATTTTCTTTTCTAATCTCAAAAAAAAAGAAAAGAAAAAGGCTTATCTAGTAACATGTATTGCACATCCCTGAAATTGCTGAAACTATATTACAAAGTCATCCCTAAAACCAGAAGATAATGGCTGGAAGCACGATAAGTAACTTTTTTTTGGCTATTTATCTGTCATGCTCATAGTACGCACAAGAAAGGGAAGCGATGAACTGGGAAGCTCTGGTGCCATCCCTTTTTCACTGAATCCCTGACAGCAGCCCGTGCTGTGACTCAGAGCCTTGTGCGCACACTGAGATATGGCAGTTATTATTAGAGGAGTTTGATAGGGTATGCTCCTACGTGTAGTAATAATGTTTTTATCTTAGTAATAATGTTTTTATCTTTCTTCTTAAACTAACGACCAGAGCAAAGTCAGAAGAAAGTCCCATTTGTGCTGACTACTGTGCAAACACAAAGTAGTAGCTTCTTCATTTGTCTACTCCGAAGAGAAGCGACAGAAAGAAGGAGAAGAGGCTTAGCAGCCAGCAGGATGGTAATATCGTGCCATAAATCAATTCTGCTCTTTCCTTGGAGGAGGGGGGATAATTTACTTAAGTGATACAAGAAGTCAAAGAGACCGTGTACCACAGACGATAAAAGAGGTAGAAATGATGTTAGAAATCTAGGGATGTTTTATCTGTGCTCATACACAAATTATTCTGGATAACAGCAAAGGCTTCCTAGAACCGTTCATGCAGAAGAAAGTCAGGACAGTTCTAATGATCAGGAAGTGTTTAAGAATTTTTAATAGGTCCAGGAAAATTTATGACACTGCTGGAATATCTTTCCTGTATAAAAATTTTTATTTGTATTCATTTAATGGAAAAGCAATTGGAAGTCTGAACCCTGCCACTTGTGTTTAAAAAAAAACAACCCAAACAAACCACAACCCATAACTAAAGACAAGAAGTGGCAAATGATAATCATCTGTTTCTCTCACTTGCTTTGCTTTTAATTTTCTTCTCAGATATTAGAACAAGGAGAAGGGAACTGAGGAACTGGTTCTGAATTGAGGATGTTCTTTAAGTACAGAGCTGTGTTGAGGCAGTAAGAATATGTTGGAAAAAGCAGCCAGCGTGGTACTGCTTAGGTGTTGATTGGCAAGAGCGCTGAGAATAACACAGTCTTCCTGATCATGTCGTGGTATCTGCTGGGTAGGACCAAATTGCAGCTACCAGCTGTGGGTCATATAGCTGAGCAAACACTTACCAGATGGAAAGTTTTGGCTATTACTGCTGTAATTTGAAACTGTTTCAATGAGACAGAAAATAATTTTATTCTTCTCAATTGCACCCCGGTAACATCTCTGCCATTCTTTTCCTCCTTTCTTAGAACTAGCTTTTGAGAATTTGAAAATATCGACAAAGCAAGATCTAGTGTAGTGTCAAAACAACAAACCCAGAAGAAGACAATCAAGAGAACCTGAGGGAGAATTAACGCACATTTTTACTATGTGATAAAACAGTGCTGTGATTTCGAGGGGGACTTGGGAACTTGTTTGAGGGGCAGGGCTGCTCTCTAGGGTGCAGTGCTTTAGAAACCTCAGTCCTGATATTTGCATGGTGTGGCATCCTGTTGTTCAAGGTCTGCATTCAGAGTTTAGTTGGCTGTAAGGATCTCGGCAAAGCTTTTGAAGTCTTGTGTATTATATGTTACTTGCCTTGCTTCTACGCTCAGGGACTAGTAGCCTGACTAGTAGCCTAGTCGCCTGACTAGTAGCCTAGTCTTCCTTGTGGAAGGCGAGTGAGTTTGCACTCTCATTGTAGAAGTACCGGTTTTGATGGATCTCTGTCTGGGTGCCAGAATCCAATAGTCTGACCAGGTTTTTGTAGTTGCTCCACATGCAGAGGATATACTGTTTAATATCAAATTTACTGATGCGAAGATATTTGATGTTATACAAGATTTTTATTTGGTAGAATGATACAGCAATATACAGAAATCACAATACAAGTATAAATTATACTTAGCAAAATGTAGTAATTACAATATACAGGTTAATCACAATACCAACGTAATCTCTATTACTGGTGTCTAGAATATGTTCACTGTCACGATGGTGGCCGTCCCGTCACCAGGATGCAATATATGGGTCAAAGCCAGCTCAAGCCTATTGCTGTCTTTGAAATTCTTTTGTTAGTTGCTCAGTTTTTATACTCTGTGTTGGTCTGAGCCAGATATTCCCTCCCCACATGCTGGTCTGGCTAACTCAGGCGTTCACACTTTTTTAATGAACTTGGGGAGAAACATTTATACCATCAGTTATTCACTCAACTGTGATATAGTCAGTTGATCCATGCAACTGTTGATAGCTGTTTATCTAAAACAGAAGACCAGCCCCTGGTCCCCTTAGTGCTATGATAGTCAGCTCTCTTTGCAACAGCTGTGATCAGTCGTACCCTTTACTATTCCCTGAGCTTCACGAGTGCATCGCCCTCGTCCATCTCTTCTGGGCCTTCTCTCATTGTAAGGGTTTATTAGCCAGCCACACTGGGTCAAGAGCAATTTTCAGCCTGTACTCATACCTTACTAATGAGAAGTAGTATGTGTTTGTGTTTTCCTCTGCTTGTTTGGTTTAGCTACAGTGGTTTAATGAATGCTAATGATTGAAGAAGTTGATTCCATACTTTACATGGTGTTCCTGTTGCTGATCTCTAGCAGAAGAAGGAAATTCTGCTCTCGTTTATATGGCTGGTAAGAGAGGTGAGGTCGAGCTCGGTTGGTAAAATTTGATTTGAAATTTCCCTAGACTGTAACTTCTCATTTAAATGAATCGAGCCAGGAAAAGCGCAACCCCTTGCTCCTCTAAATTATATTAATGTAACTGAAGAAAGGCATTAATTTTCTCAAAAGGTTTTAAAACCTATCTTGCTTTGTACTTTATACACTTAATGTATTTTAATTATTCGTTATTACTGTTTTAAATTCACTTATAATTTTCAAAATGACCTAGGTATTGTGTAATTATGTTACTTTTCCATCTCTTTGAAGAAGGTTATACTTAGATGATAATACAATTTTTCCAAACTGTTCAGGAAAAAAAGGACCCTTAAATATTGCAATGAAATGTAGGTTGGAGTGTAAAGTTAAGTTTACAACACTCTGACACCGTATTCAATTTTTTCCACTTGTGGTACATGGCGCTGGGAAAACGTTAAAAGAGGTGCCTGAAGCTGTTGTAGATTTCATGGTGCAAAGCATTTTCGGGACATCTTTGTGCAGAGGGAAGTAGACCTCTTCCATCCAAGTGGCTTCTGCGGATGAAGAGACTCTGGATCTCATGGAGTTTCATTGTGTTTTGGGGGAGTTTTCTAGTACTACCTGAAGACCAAGTACATCAAGTGAGCCAACACTTCTGAGCACATGGTCCCATTCTTATTCCCTTGTACGGTGTAGACAGGCCTTATATATATGATATCAGAGTTAATCAGATTTTTATTATCTGCACTTTTATTTGAATAGCTTGGAAACATTAATTGAAACATGTCATGTTGGGTAAAGGCTCGGTGCAAGTTACCTGTCTCCCAGGGCTGAGTATTGGGGCCAGTTCTGTTTAAGATCTTTATCAATGATCTGGATGAGGGTGTCGAGTGCCCCGCAGTAAGTTTGCAGGCAACATCAAGTTGGGCGGGACTGTTAATCTGCTTGAGGGTAGGAAGGCTCTGCAGAGAGATCTGGACAGGTTGGATCCATGGACCGAGGCCAA
This sequence comes from Anarhynchus alexandrinus, assembly GCA_008711295.1. NCBI lineage: Eukaryota > Metazoa > Chordata > Aves > Charadriiformes > Charadriidae > Anarhynchus > Anarhynchus alexandrinus. The sequence goes on along the minus strand of VUYV01000292.1, from coordinate 7,420 downwards.
TGGTATGAGGTTCAACAAGGCCAGGTCCTGCCCTTGGGTCACAGCAACCCCATGCAGTGCCACAGGCTCGGGGATGAGTGGCTGGAAAGCTGCCTGGTGGAAAAAGATCTGGGGGTGTTGGTTGGCAGCCAACAGTGTGCCAAGGCAGCCAGTAACGTTCTGGCTTGTATCAGAAATAGTGTGGCCAGCAGCACTAGGGAAGGGATTGTACCTCTGTACTCAGCACTAGTGAAGCTGCACCTCAAGTACTGCGTTCAGTTTTGGGCCCCTCACTACAAGAAAGATACTGAGGTGCTGGAGCGTGTCCAGAGAAGGACAACAAAGCTGGTGAGGGGTCTGGAGAGCAAGTCTTATGAGGAGTGGCTGAGGGAACTGGGGGTGTTCAGCCTGGAGAAAAGGCTTTCTACAGCTACCTGAAAGGAGGGTGTAGAGTGGGTGGGGGTCAGTCTCTTCTCCCAGGTAGTAAGTGACAGGACAGGAGGAAATGGTCTCAAGTTGTGCCAGGGGAGGTTTAGATTGGATATTAGGGAAAATTTCTTCACTGAAAGGGTTGTCAAACATTGGAACAGGCTGCCCAGGGAAGTGGTTGAGTTGCCATACCTGGGGGTATTTAAAAGATATGTAGATGTAGTGCTTAGGAACATGGTTTAGTGGTGGGCTTTGCATTGTTAGGTTAACAGTGGGACTCCATGATCTTAAAGGTCTTTCCCAACCTAAATGATCCTATGATTCTATTGCTAATAAAGCAGTTACTATAAAACAGCAAGTTGCTAAAGTAGTATATCAATAGAGACACTTCTTTTGTTCCATGTTTTTTTCTCTGTCTTTATTTTTAAACACATTTGTCATGAAGATTTGACCTTTTTTAATCATTCCTCTATTGCTATATTTTTTTTCTTGTTTCATTTGGAGTCAGTTATATTTGTATCATCCTAATCTGTTTTGGTAGGCAGTTGAAAAATGGGGTGTGATTAGTAGAGAGAGCAGTGCTGCACATTCCTACTTGGAAGAAAGAAGGGTTCTCAGTATTTTCAGGGTGCTCAGGACCTTTTCTGAGCTGCTTTTTTCTGTGCTTTTCCTCCTTTCTGTTGGGGTGGTTTTTTTTTTTTGTTTGTTTGTTTGGTTTTTTAAAGAGTTTAGTATCTGTAGCTGAAATTAGTCAACTAAACTAGTCTGCTATTCATGCCTATTTCCACTGTAATTAGCTGTGTAGAAATAAGAATAACTTTGATGCCATCGTTACGTCTTACGCAGTAGCGTTTCTTCTTTCATTCTCTCTGTAGTCTTCCCACTGTTTCATTACCTCTCCGTCTTTTCTCCAGTAAACGTTGCTTTACTTCTCCAGTGACATGTAGGTGATGTTACCATCCAGTACCATGCTCTGTATTCTTGGCACCAGGGCTCGATTGTTTTGGCATACCTGGGTACCGCATGTTCTGTGTCCAGGGACTCATAGAAACGTCGTTACTGGTTTACAGACAGGTGTCTGAAGAGGCACCCAGCCCGTAGGTCAAAAGGCTTGGACAATCCCATTCCAGAGCAATATAATCAAACTGCTGCTTCTTTTATAATGTAGCTGGTAACAGACATTTATATATTTGCATATTTATTCTTACAGGAACCATTATTGTTGGTGAGGATATGCTGTCTGACTTTGAGAAGAACACTGAGGTGTCTCCTACTTTCAGTATTTTTATTTATGTTAATCAAACCATTTAAACCTGAAAATTTGCCAGAAACTGCACGCAAGAGTAATAAGCGCGAGAGCATGAAAAAAATCAAATCTTGCTTCCTCATTTTGTTCATTTGGCTCTAAAGCATATGAACGTTCATCATTCATGTAAATCAAAAAGTGTGTTTAACACCTAAGATTTGCACACACTGGGCAGCTCAGTATTTGCTTTAGCTTTGTCAACATTTCTGGAGTGAAAATAAATCAAACTAGACTAATTGAACTACACCTCTGTGCCTGGGAAGATCATGGAACAGATCCTCCTAGAAGCTATGCTAAGGCGCATGGGGGACAGGGTGATTTGAGACAGCCAGCATGGCTTCACCAAGGACAGGTCCTGCCTGACCAACCTAGTGGCTTTCTGTGATGGAGTGACTACATCAGTGGACAAGGGAAGAGCTACAGGTGTTGTCTGTCTGGATTTCTGTAAGGCCTTCGACATGGTCCCCCACAAAATTCTTCTCTCTAAATTGGAGAGATACAGATTTGATGAGTGAACTGTTTGGTGGATGAGGAATTGATTGGATGGTTGCATCCAGAGGGTAGTGGCCAAGGGCTCAATGTCACCATTGGAGATTGGTGACAAGTGGTGTCTCTCAGGGGTCTGTATCAGGGCCAGTACTGTGTCATATCTTCATCAATGACATAGGCAGTGGGATCGAATGCAGCCTCAGCCAGTTTGCAGATGGCACCAAGCTGAGTGGTGTGGTTGACACAACTAAGGGATGGGATGCTATCCAGAGGGACCTAGACAAGCTTGAGAAGTGGGTGCTTGTGAACTTCATGAGGTTCAACAAGGCCAAGTGCAACCCCCGGTATCAATACAGGCTGGGGGATGAAGGGATTGAGAGCAGCCATGCCGAGAAGGACTTGGGGGTGCTGGTGGATAAGCCAACAATGTGTGCTCACAGCCCAGAAGGCCAACTGTATCCTGGGCTGCCTAAGTGTGGCCAGCATGTTAAGGGAGGTGATTCTGCCCCTCTACTCCACCCTAGTGAGACCCCACCTGGAGTACTGTGTCCAGCTCTGGAGTCCTCAGCACAGGGAAGACGTGGACCTGTTGGAGAGAGTCCAGAGGAGTGTTGTGAGGATGATGAGGGAGGTGGAGTCCCTCTCCTATGAGGACAGGCTGAGAGAGTTGGGGCTGTTCAGCCTGGAGAAGAGAAGGCTCCGGGGAGACCTTATTGCGGCCTTCCAATACTTAAAGGGTTTTTTTAAGAAAGATGGGGACGAACTTTTTATCGGGGCCCGTCGCGATAGGACAAGGGGTAATGGTTTTAACGTAAAAGAGGGTAGATTCAAACTAGATATGAGAAAGAAATGTTTTACACTGAGGGTGGTGAAACACTGGCCCAGGTTGCCCAGAGAGGTGGTAGATGCCCCATCCCTGGAAGTGTTCAAGGTCAGGTTGGACGGGGCTCTGAGCAACCTGAAATAGTTGAAGATGTCCCTGTTCATTGCAGGGGAGTTGGACTAGATGACCTTTAAAAGTCCCTACCAGCCCAAACTCTTCTATGATTCTATGAAAAACTGTCATGAAATGTTGAATCAGAGGTGCCAAAAATTTTACTTCAGTATTTTTGATCAAAATGAAAAGCTTCATTTAGATGAGATTAAGATTTAATATATGTGGCTTCCTTTCTGCGATACCTTTGGGAAATGAAGTTCTATTTTTTTTTTTTCTTGTAAGCATTATTCTCCTGTTAGCTTATTTAGCTGCTCACCCAGAATTATTAATTCCAGGGTAGTTGAAAGCCACAGAATGAATGAGATGTCTCATTTTATCTGTTGATGCTCATATTGCACTTCAGCTTTTGTTTTCTGGAGGAGACTGCAGTTATTGTTTTAGTTTTAAATGAATTGGAGAAAAACGTCCATCATCTGTAGCAACTCTGCTGCTATATGTTGCTCCAAGGCCCTACTTGAATTAATTTTATATGAAATGGAGGGGAAAAAAAAAGAGAACAGCAAAAACTACTCCATAGGTCATATGTAAGGTTGAGAGCTCATCTGTTGGAAGAAAGGCAATGCTGCTATGTTGGACAACCATTATTCTTTCTATGTTTCTAGTCTGAGATAAAACAGTAGTTATGAGCTCCTCAGATAAGAAGTTTTAAGTTAAGATCTTATCTAGATGATAGATTATTTTAATTTTTGTTTTTTGCCACTTTTTTTATGGCGGTGCATATTGGAAGGAGTAATGATAAACACAGTTCTATAGAAAAAGAACCAGTACTTCAGGAAAGAGTTTTTTCACGTACACGATGCAATGAGCTGAGAATACCATGGAGAGAAAACGTCTATATGAGTTACCTGGAAAACTTGGATCTTTGATTTTATGCTGAATGTGTGTTTGGGGGGGTTGTTCTGTTTAGTTTTGTTTTTGTTGGGGTTTATTTTCATTGTATTCCCTTGATTTAAATGAAGGAGGAGTTCAAGATAAAGTGAACCTCTGGAAGAGGGAGGAAAGACTTTGTTGCGTCTGTGCCTAATAGGCTTTATATATAACAATATTTACTTCCAGTGTTTTTGCTTTTTTATCCTATTCTGTGGAAAAGTTTCTCAAAAGCAACCTCAGAGCAGAGATGTGAGTGTTCACTGAGAGTGGAAATAAAAATACAGCACTATGGAATATTTTCAAAGCTTTCCCTTTGGATCGGGAACATTGCTTTCTTGGTTTATTTTCTTATCCTGGTGTTCCAACTTCTGTATTTCCTGGAATGATTAAACATTCAAAATGGCTATTTTTGAGATGAACTATTTTGTAGTTGTAAACCCAGCGCTTTTAAAGCTCCAAGATCTTTAATGACTAAAAGCTGTTAAAGGGACTTGCAAATCTTTCCCACTCTAGTTGATCTGTTATTGTTTCTCATTTCTACTGCAAATTCTTGGAAATACTAATCAACAAGACTAACAGGATGAAATATTTTTTTCCTGTGGCATTACGTTCAAATTTATGTATCAGTGAGATATATGTGCTTGCAGAGGAAAATGGGTTTTAAACCCCCCAAAACTACAAGAACCCCTCAAATTTGCCCTTTAGAATGGATCACAATGTGTCTGTGTTTTTACTCTCTCTTTGGCATTGCTCTACTGCTCAATCTGTGTTACCATATCTGTATTAACTCACTGGCTGTCTTTTAAATGGCAATCCTAATCAAAGATGAGGTTGAATTTTTACAGCTTCTCAAAAGTAAAGATCTCTGTTTTTATGGAGAGGATTTCTGTACTTATTTATAGACTCACTGTCCTTTATAATTTACCTATTAGTTATAGAGTGGACAAGTGTATCAGAGTATTTAACTTCTACTTATTTGTGGGTCAAACATCTGGTACTTTACAACTCTGACCTACATTTTTGCTACTGGGTCATGGATTGTTGCCGCAACTGCGCGGCTCATGCATATGTATGATCTAAAAATAGTTGCCAAGATACTGTCAATTATGTCATTTTCTTGCACTGGAAAGGATGGCATTTCTTATATATGGTTGTTGTTCATTAACCTCGGGTGTAGAAAGTCTTTATCTGACAAATAATGAATGTCAAAGATCTCTCCTGTTTCGCCAGGTAACAATTTGACAAGATTTTTATTTTTCTGTATGTATATTAATTTCAACTGGAGTTTTATAAATATAGTTATGAAGTTCTCATACTATGATTAAAAAGTTAATTAATTAAAACCAAAGAAACCTGGGAAGCTTGTTTCTTTTTGTGCTTTTTTTGGTTTTGGTTTGTTTGTTGGGTTTTTTTTTAAGATAATTCTGTGGGCAATTTTCTTTTTTTTTTTTTTTTTTAAATATAAGAAAAGTAATGAGATTTTCAATATGGTCCTGAAACTAAAAAAGGCAGGACAGCATTATATTTCTGTTTTATTTATTTATTTAATATAACCACAGATATTCTGACTTCAGTTGTTTGTATAATATATTGAAGTATTTAAATTCCAGTGTACTACTTTCTATTGCACGTACTCCTAGACGGGTGTTATTTTTAATTCCTTTTAAAATAATATGAAAATATGCAACCATCACCATTGACTGGAGGATGTTTGTATACATGCATCCTCATATTCCAAACTCAATATCCAGCTTTTAATTTAAAAAGCCTTAACAAGAGCTCTAAACACAGCACGGTTTTCATTATTCTGTCTCTCACATGTCATCACTGGGCAAATAATGGCAAATTCCTCTTTTGGCCAACAGACTTATTTTTATTACAAGTAACTTCCAATTAATATCTGGGATAGGCATGTCACTAGAAGTGAAAGCAGACTGTCTTTTGTAAGATGTTATTTTGCCCTACTGTTATTGAAGTTCTGTCGAGAGCAACATGAGAAGACTAGGATGTGTCAGAGCAGTAATTGATTGTATTAGTACTTCTGAAAATCATATCATGTACAACCTGACATAAATCTAGCATAACTAGATGAAGAGTTAGACTTTAAATTACAGAAATTCAGAGGTGTATACGTTAATCTAGATATTTTTATGGTATGATCACTGAGCAGCTCACTATAGGTCTTTATTGAAGTGATGAGAATAATTCCGTACAGAGATCTCTCGCATGTCTAGAGATAGCAAACATATTTGGTTCATGGGATTTCGCAGTAACCAAAGCTTTGCAATTTAATGTTTGCTTTTAAATGGATGCTCCGTTTGAAAACAAGGAAAACTTAAACAAAAAAAAAATGCAATACTTGTGGTTTAGGGATATTTTATCAAAAACTGTGCTTCAGATGGGAAGCTGCAGCACAATATGGTTGTGATCGCATTGTCTATTTACATGGTTAAAGGATCTACATAAAAAGGGAATTTATTACCTTAGCCTGTCAAGTGCATTAAACTAGTAGCAGGAAAACAGCAGGATTCTTTTAATGTACTGTCATTTTAATTCATTTAAGCATTACATATAACCAATTTTTTACAGGTTTTTTTTTTTTACAACAAAATATTGTTTAAAAGCCAGAATAATTTAATAATTACTAAAGTCATAAACCTGGAAAATTTGCATTTTCTTTTTATTGTAAACTATATTTAGTATTGAAAATTTATATGTAACTTGATTACATATGTCTTTATACATATTTTCTTTGCTGCAGTTTGTTTTTAAAGTGTTGCCAAATATGTTCTAATGATGGTACTTTGGTACTGTATATGGGACAGTTAATGTACTTTTTAATACGTACAAGTCCACAGCAGTGAAATCAAGGGGTTTATGGGTTTTTGGGAACACCATTACGAAACACAAGGATTTAATTCTGTTCTATTCTTGAAGTTTTATCTGTGCCATTACTTCCATCTTTGCTCTTCTATTGACCCATTGAACTTACTTTTATTAGAATGAGAAGAACATAATTTCAGTCTATTCACTTATGCCTGTAACAGCTTTTGATGGAAATTCCTCAGAGCATAACCTTATTTCCTCACGGTGTCAGATGTTTTCGCTGCTTTTACGTTGTACAAATAATAGCTTGATGCCTCTCTTCAAAATGGAAGGAAAGAGATTTTGAGCCTGTTTGTTCTTATATAGCACTTGCTCTCCTCCCTAATGGTGTTGTGTCGCTGTCACAGCTCTTTAAGACACGTGAAATAGGAGTCGTGTTGTAACAGCTTAGAGTAATACTTTTCCTATAGGAATTTGCTCTCACAAGAGTTAAAGATTGTTTCACCTACTTTTTATTTTTTTTT
>VUYV01000291.1:921048-1007024 GCA_008711295.1 Anarhynchus alexandrinus | reverse complement strand
CTCTTCCGATCTGGGCGGGACACGGGCGCACTGCGGCGGCGGGGCGGGGGCTCCCGAGGGGCTCCGTCGCTGCTGAGATGCTCCATCGGTCACAAGAGACTCCGTCACTTGTGAGATGCTGCGCCACTTGTGAGATGCTGAGCCGCTTGTGAGACAGTGCTCCATTGCTCATGGGACAATGCTCCATCACTTGTGAGATGCTGAACCGCTTGTGAGACAATGCTCCACCACTTGTGAGATGCTGCGCTACTTGTGAGACAGTGAACACAAAATTGGTGGACAATGCTCCATCACTTGTGAGATGCTCCATCACTCACAAGACACTCCATCTCTCCTGAGATGCTTCATGACTTGTGAGACAACGCTTCGTCACTCGTGACACACTCCATCACTTGTGAGACAATGCTCCACCACTTCTGAGATGCTGCGCCACTTGTGAAACAACGCTCCATCACTCATGGGACAATGCTCCCTCACTTGTGAGATGCTCCCTCACTCACAAAGGACTCCATCTCTCGTGAGATGCTCTACCTCTTGTGAAACAACATTGCACCACTTGTGAGATGCTCCACCACTTGTGAGATAACACTACATCACTTGTGAGACGCTCCAGTGCTTGTGTGACACTCACCACTCCTCGCGGGCAGCTCAACAGTCGCTGTGGGGAAGGGACAATGGTATATGTGGCCCTGCCAAGGGACAACGCGCTTGAGGTGCAGGCGTGGGATGCGGTTTGTGGAGCAGCTGGTGCAGCCAGCCGGTGCTTCCCGGCCACCTGCCGTGCCAGGAGATGGCAGGGCCGGCTCCGGGCACTGACGTGTGTTCAGGACGATCTGAGCGATAACAACGTTTTTCATCTGGCCGCCTGCAGCTCTGGCCGCACCGCCCCTGCGGGGAGGGGTATGGCCCCGGCGGGTCCCCTGGGTGCCGTGGGAAGCGCTGGCTCCTCGGCTGCGCGGGACGGAGTCACAGACGCCGCTGGGGCTGCCGACGAGGCACGGCCGCGCTCAGCATGGGACTCCGGCTCCCGCTGCGCCGGAGCGCCAGCTTCACCCCTGACCACCCTGCCCTCGTGGAGGTCCCTGGCCCCACCGCCCTGAAGATGGAAGCGAACGTCCTCATTATGGGAGCAGAAAATGTGGGGAAATCAGGTAAGAACCGACTGACCGTGAGCTGGGAGCAGGGGGTTCCCCAGGCGGGGAGACCCGCTTCTCTCCGCAAAAAAGGGCTGAACTCTCCGCAGCAGCGTTTGGAGAACAAGCGGCAGAGAGCAGCCCCGCAGAGCAAGCTGGTGAGATGGGGCTGAGCCTTCGGGTGTGGTGGTGATGCCAGGTGGGGAAGCTGAGCACAGCCTTGCAGGCAGCGGGCGAGCGAAGGGGGAAGGTATTTTCCGCTGAGCTGTGGTTTGCTGATGCTCTGGTTCATGCTGTGCCTCTGCTCCGCTTGCGGACCTGCCCAGGGCTGGGAGAAAACCAGGGGTTGTTCCTGCTACTGGGAGCTTATAGGGGGATGGTGCCTGACTCTGCTCTGGATTGAAAAAGGAAAATCCTCAGGTTTAGGGTTATTCTGATGATTCTCATTCTCCCTTCTGCAGCTCTGACTGTGCGTTTCCTCACTCGGCGCTTTATCGGGGAGTACGGAGACATGGGTGAGTGCCGCGCCAGGGTCAGGCCAGTTCCCCTTAGGGACTGGGGTCAGGAGGCGATCCTGCTTCTGCCCACGGGATTTCATCGCTTCCCATCCTCTCCTGCCTTTCTCCAGAGCCTTCGCCTGCTCCCGGGGGGCTCAATGGTTGTATTTGTTCAGTCACCCATCTCTCTGCTCTAGAACTGCTTCTCTGGGCGCAAAAGGTCCTGTGTGGCAGCTGGTGGCACCAGTGTGCCTGGACTGCATGCTGGGGTGGAGGCACGCTGGGGCAGTCACAGTCCTGGAGGCCACCGTGCTCTGCATGGTTGTTACTGTGCAAAAAGAGCTCCCTGACCTTGCCTTGTAGAGCATGATCTCCCCGGGTGGACGTGACAGGCTTGTCCCCAGGAGGAGAAGACCTGAGTTGAGGGAGCTATCTCTTGAGTCCAATGAGGACCAATGAGATCTTCGTTCTCGTTTTTTTGGCAGAATTCATCTACAGCCACAACCTGACCGTGGATGGCCGAGAGATTCTCTTCCACATCTGGGACGTCCCCAATTCCCAGGTGAGATGGCTCCGCTCCCATCAACCCGTTTTCACCCTGGGGAGAAAAAAAACCCTTTACTAAAAGTTACATAGAGGGAACCATAGGCTGGGAGCTCCAGCTGAGCAAAACTCTCATGTCAGATGGTTTGTAGGTGACCGAACCCTTCTTGCCCACAGAGCACAGGGCAGCAGCGTTGCTGGAAGGGTATCAATAGTCACTGCAGCCCGTGGTCCTCTGTCTAAGGATGTTGGGGCTGAAGCACCAACATTATTAGCCCGGATTGAGCACAGGACTGTGCTAATGAAGTGGAAGTGCCACTCCGAGGTTGCCACACTGTTATCAGCTGCAGTCTGCAGTGTTTCTCAGCTGGGTGGTGAAGTGAGGACAGTGATGCTGAATCCCAAATCGTGTCCCCATGGTGAGGTCTGTCAAGTCCTGCTCTGCCTTCCTCAGTTCTCCTCTTTCTCTCTGACCTGCTGCTGCTGCTCACTATCCTTCCCTCTCTCGATGGGCTCAGGATCGCCATGCCCCATGCTAGGAGGTGTGGAGGGAGGGAACCGGCTAAAGAAACCTTCCTTTTCCCTTTCCTTAGGAGCAGGCAGAGGAGGGCTCCTCGGAGGAGAAACGAATCCAGTGGGCAGACAGCTTTGTCCTGGTCTACAGCATCTGCGACCGTGCCAGCTTCAACATCCTGCCCCTCAAAATCCAGTTCATCAAGGCAGCCAAGGAGACGCAGAATCAGGAGAAGGTGCCCATCGTCATTGTGGGCAACAAACGGGACCTGCACCACCAACGGGTGGTGTCCAGCGAGGAGGGTCGGCTCCTGGCCCTCTCTTTAGACTGTGGTTTCTACGAGGTTTCTGCAGCTGAGGCTTATCATGGGGCCCTCATGGTCTTCCATGGACTGGCCAAGCGCATCCCTGACACCAAACTGGCGCTGAAAAAGGGTACGGGGATTCGTGGCATCGTCAAGACCATGTCAGCTGTGTTTGCCCGTAAGCGAACGGACTCCCTCTGAGCTATGGCATGGGTGTTGCTCCTCTCTGTGCTGCCCGGCTGGACCAAGCCTCCTCCCTGTGTGCTCATGGAGATGGTGTGTGTGTTTCCGTAAGTACGACGTGTTCCTTACTGTCCTTCTAATGTTGGGGTCTGGGTGTTCTGCCATACACAGCCAGTGCAGCTGAGGACTGTAGTGCCTTCCTCTTGGCTCTGTGATGGGGCAGAGTCTCTACTCTTTGACCTACCAGCTTTTTAGGTGCCTCCTGCTTTCTCCTTCCATCCTCCAACACTGGAAACCACCAGGTGATTTTTGCCACTGCTCCAGGCAGCATCATCCCATGGGAGCTGCCTGTGCTGTTGGTGAGGAGAGGGGACACGCTGCTTCTGCACGGCTGCTCGGCTCCCTGTCTCCCCGCTCCTCTCCTGGCATCCTTATTCCTGTTTAACGCTCATCACGGTCCTCTCTGGTAACCCTGGAGCACCCATGAGCTGTCAAGGTGTCTCTGCTGGGGAGCATCACCGTGTCCGAGTGTCCCAGAGGCCACAGAACCCGCCGACCCCAGAAGACCTCGGTGAGGGCTGACCCCACCACCCCACCTGCCTTGCTTTTGAGCCGTCCTGCCCACGGTCCCCTCTCCCACAGCCTTCCAGCGATCGCAGCCGTTTCCCTTGTCCGAGCGCCGTACGGGCTGTGCCTGGGAAGGGACATGTTCCCAGCACGGGGAATCGCACCGTGCGCCTTCCCAAGCTGCTCCTTCTGTAAAGCTGCCTGTCCCCGGAGAGGAAGGGAGGTGGGGAAAGGGGTTGCCGGTCTCATCACTGAACCTTTCCGCTGCCAGGAGGTTTTTCCCTGCCTCTCCCCAAACCCTTCCCCTGGTGTGCCTGGGAAAGCCGTGTGTTGGAAGAAGGTTTGTGCGTGCAGTACGGACACTGATTTCTCTGCTGTGTTCTTCTGGAAATACAATAAATTGTCTTTGGCAGGAAGCCCCCGGGCTCCTCGGGGCTGTGAATTTGTACTCGAGGCATGGGAAGAGACACGTACTGTGCTGGGCACGAGCACCCACTGTCCCTGTGGCAGCAACCCAAGAAAGAGTTTCCCGTGCCCACTCCCTCGTCCCTGGGTTGGGTGTCTCGCCCCACTCTGCTGCCGTGCTTTGGTGGCTTGTTCTTGTAAAGCAGCCGAGCAGACGGGGCGAGTGGCAGGTCGGGAAGGTTTATTATTGCAGCAGATACAACATGGTGTCGCGGGAAGCCAGGCGGTCCTGCAGGAGAGAGGGGCTCCAGGAGCTCCACCCATTGTCACCAGTCTTCTTCCTGACCCTGCCATCCATCCCACCATCAGCTGGGGGTGGGTGCCCAGGGCTTTCCAACTGGTCCTGCTGGTCATTGGGACCCTCAGCTCCTCCACGGAGGAGCAATCTGTGGCCAGGGATGGGCCCTGTGGGGGGGACAAAGGGAGGAAGGATGGGGAAACAGGCTTGCTGTGGTGGTGTTTGATGGCTTTGCTGTCCTCCCTGCTCTGACTCATTGCTCTTCTCAACGTGTGTCCCATCTAAGTCCACTCTATTGAAGCAACAGGGACCAGGGTAGCCCAGTGCCAGGCCTGGCTGGTCCCTTTTTCTCTTTTCTGGTCTCTCCACTCTTCCTGCATCTCCTTCACCTCTCTGGTCCCACCTCCTCCTACCTTCTTCTTCCACCAACAAGGCTTTTGGCTGCTTTTTTCCTCCCATCCTGGCCCTAAAGCACTCCAGAAGAAGACATCCCATGGCATGTCTACCACTTTGAGCTCCTGTCCCAGTACAGGGGTGTGTGCAGGCGGCTGGTGGGGGCCCAGGAGAAGCGTGCTGGGGGGGGGGTGTGATTAGAAGGGGGCTGAGTTGTGCTCATCCTCCCCACCAGCTCAGTCCTTCTTGAAGGCAGGGCTGTAGAGGTTGGCGTAGTAAGCTCGGCTGTACATGGCCTCGGGGCTGAAGCGGTAGGAACCTTCGCTCACCCGCCTGTTGTAGGGAGCAAAGGCGGATTTCCGCGGGAGGGGGCACTCGGGCTCGAAGGCAGGGCTGCGGTAGAGGTTATGCCGCAGGAAGAGGGGGTCCTCGAGCCCCAGGAAGGAGAGGGGGTGATGGCCACGGTACAGCCGCCAGTCGCCCCTCAGCTGGGATTTCTCCTCGGCGGAGGGGGCGGCAGGCTTGGCATCCTCCTCCTTCTGCTCCGTCTCCGGGCTGGGCTTGCTGCCCCCGGCTGCCTCCTCTTCCTTCGCTGACTGCCTGCGGAGCTGAGAGACGGGGTGAGCACCCGGCCAGGCTGTACCGCCTGCCAGCCCTGCTCTTCCCCTGCTACACAGCCCCCGCAAAACCAGGGGGACCTCAAGACAAGCCAATTTGCCCCCGGGGTGGGGGTGGTGGGCAGAGGAGGGGAGTGGGTGGCTGCAGCCCCCAGGCAGCTGCAGTGGAGAGGTGGTCCCAGGGGAGCCGCGGGGTGGGGGGAAGGAGAGGAGACACCGTCTCAGCCTGAACTTTCGCCTTCCCAGGAATTTGTGGTCGCACCCTGGCTTGGGCATGAACTGTGTGAAGGTTGCCACCACTGGCCGACCTTCTGGGTCTGTGGGGGACTTGCTGTCACGGCTTGGGGGATGCTTAGGAGGAAGGTGGGACTGAGGTGTCCCAACAGCACCCCATCTCCCCACTCCGGTACCTCCTGGCACTGCCCGGCACTATGGGGTGCTCATGGGGGGAGGTTGGGCAAAATGGGGTTTGCTGGAGATGGATGGGACCTGGCTGGGGACAAACTCACCGGCACGTAGCTGTACAGAGTGCCCAGCAGATGCTTGGGGGCACTGACGAGGGTCCCCCCGAGAGCATCCACTGTCTCCATGGCCTTGGACAGCCTGCGGGGGGTGAAGAGGATCAACCCCTCTGCTGCATCCCAGGCCACGGCCGGGACCTTCTTCACGCTGGAGATGCCGGAGGCGCAGGCGGTTTGCAGGTTGTGAGCCACGCTGCCCACCAGCCCGGGGCCGTCCCCTGCCTGCCGAGAGAAACCAGCTCAGCCACCGGCCCCGTCCCACCAGCCCCGTCCCACCGGCCCCTCCGGGCAGGACAGGGGTGGCCCTGGGCTCCCCATCCCCTCCGCAGCTCAAAGCCTGAGCGCTTTTGGCTCGCTGCTTTGCAAAAGCCGCCGCGGCCCTTTGCAGCAGGGTCGCCCCCTCCAGCTCCCCCCGGCCCCCGGGGACCCCCTGCCCTGGGCTGCGCTTCCGCTGCCGGCAGAGGCGAAGGGCAGCGACCCCGACCTGCCGCTTCCCGTCCCCGCATCCCAGCGGAGGCGACGCCGGGGACCGTTCCCAGCCCCGCCGACTCACACCGCCCCTCGCTGCTGGGACCATGGGAGGGGGGATTTTTCGGGGTTGTTTAGGGGCTTGATGAGGCGCTCGGTGCTGACACCCCACAGCAGCAAAAGGGCCTTTAATATACGAGCCAGGATGACCCTGCCCAGCACAGAGGCTGCCCACAGCCCCCAGCTTTGGGGCGTCAGGGAAGGGGGCTGCTGGGGCTGCGTCTGCCCCCCCTGCCAACCCATCCTCACCTCCTCCAAGCCACAGCTCCGGCCATGATTCAGCAGGGATGGGGGCCCCATCCACAAGGGTATGGGGTGGGGGGGAAACACCCCTCATGCTGGCATGGTGCATGGGCAGGAGGATGCTTTGGGGTGCCCCCAGCTCACGGCCCCCTTTTCTCCATACCTCCTTGGTGTGGTTGTTGTCTTTCTTCCCCGCCTTCTCCTGCTTCTGCTCCGGCACCTTGCTCTGCCGCCGGCTCAGCCAGCCGCCCGTGGCGCTCTGCCCATCACCGTGGACCCGCGGCGCCTCGGGCACGCTTGGCTTGGCCAGGTTGCCCTGGAAGGGGAGCAAAAAGCCACCGCTTGGGGGGTGGGGGGGGCTGGCAGATCCCACCTGCCCCATCCCGCTTAGCCTGAGGATTTCACGGGGGCCCTGGGGTGTGCCGGGAAAAGGGGGTTTTGTTTATGTATATGGGAAGATATGCCGTGGCCAGTCAGGAGCTCTGGGATTTCGGCACAGGCCAGGGAAGGGGTTCCCACCGCAGCGCCGGGTGGGAGAGGAGGGGCACCTCCTTCTGCCCATCCTCTCTGGGCCTCTGGAGGGGCTTTTTGCTTTAGTGAGGATGTTATGGCGAGGCCATAAATCAACACTATACTTTGGGAGCTGGCTAAAAATAACTCGTCCCACTAACATGGTAGAAGGTTGTGTGTGAACGTGCCGCGGGAACTGCTGGCCCCAGCTTGTCTTGCTGAGCCGGGGAAACCAACAGCGCCCACCACTCTGCTCTTGGATGTGCTCCAAGGAGCCCAAAATATCTCATCCGAAAGGAGAATCAGCCCCAAAGAAGGTACGGGGGAGCAGGAACCTGGCGGGCACTCACCAGGACGGGGATCCATGTGGCCAGCTCCTGCCCCTTGGCTTTGGCACGCTGGAGGCTTTGGGTGGTTTGCTGGTAAGCGCGGTGGGAGACGGTGCTAACCAAGGCGCCAATCCGGCCCAGGGTGCTGGGAGCACTGGGTGTACTGGGAGCACTGGGCTGCTGCTGGGACACCTTTACCACTGACCCACACTTCTCTTTGGGCTTCTGGTCTACAGGCAGAAAAGAACAGGCAGAAGAGCAGTAGGGGGTTATGTCCTGGTGGGACAACCCTCCTAGGCAGCCTGCACCAAAATCCAGGGGCTTCCTCCTGCCACATGCACCTTGTGAGTGAGATGCCACCCCACATACAGCCAGCCCTCCCCAGACACCTTCAGATGGGAGCTGGGGATCAGGACTACCTGCTTCTTCGTCCTCCTCCGGCAGCAGGTACTCCATCAGCTTCTCCAGCCCTCCCAGGGCCGTGTCGACCCCCGCGGCTGCCATCTGGCTCACTGAGTTCCTCCTTGTGTACTTTGCTGTTGTTTCCACGGTGCTCTTGGTGGCCTCGTAGCCCTCCGCTGCCAGCTCCATGATCTTATCCATGGAGTTGCCAATGGTGCTTTTGGCACTTTGGAGGGGGGTGGAAATGGTGCCCTTCAGTTCAGATGCGAGCTGCAGGTGGACAGAAGGAGAATAGTCCTGACAGTGTGCTTGGGGTGGCATGGGACAGCTGGAGGGACTACGGGGACCCCAGCCATGGCCATGCTAGCAGACAGCCCCAAGAGGGGCATAAGAGCTCTCTCTAGCCTGGGCTGGAGGTAGCTGGCAGGGATGGGCCATAGGATGCTGTTGACCTATATTTGGGAGCACCCCAACCGTCACTCGGGCTGCAGGAGCACCTGGAGGAGCTTTGTTTGGAGGTATTGCACTGTTTCCCCCTGAGCAGCCCATCGCCGTCCAGAAACAAGCCTAGAGGAGACGTGCTGTGAGTTCTGCAGAGGGGCCGGGGCATCCCAGGCTGTCCCACCTGTGACTTACCTTGTCAACCGGGTACTGGAGGGCAGGGATCTTCTCCTCCAGGTGGTCCAAGCCCCGGCAAGCCAGGTTGTTAGCCACGGCAACTGCCTTGGGCAAAAGCACGAAGGTGGGTTGGTGAGAAAAGCTCCTGGGCTGTGCCAGTGCTGTCCCACCAAGGGAAGCTCTGGTGCCTGCCCCCCACCGTGTCACCCCCGGTGGATGGACTCACACTGTGGCTCCAGCCTGCGCACCACAGGCTCCACGCTCCACATGGCCAAGGCGCCGGCGCCCTGCACGCCCCGCTCATAGACCTCGCACACTGAGGCCATGAGCGGGTGGGCCTCCTTGGTGTTGACGTAGGTCCGCTGGAGGCTCTCGCAGGTTGAGCTCACCACCGGCAGCTGCAGGACCCTCTGGAGCACGTTCTCCTGCGCATGGCAGACGGGCATTAGTTAGCCAACAGCCCTTCCCTGGGGGCATTGGGTGTGTTGCAGTGACCACAGAGGACCTTGGCTCACGCTGGAGGAGGAGGGCATTTCTCAAGCCCCATTGAGGGTCTCCCAGCTAGGCTGCGTACGACACAGCTGAGGACACAACCAGGTTGGCTGTTGATGCTGAAGGATCAGGGGCACCGCAGGCAGTGTCGGAGGGGTGACGGTCCCCACTCCCCCCATCTCCCAAGCCCGACCGTCCAGGTGCTCCCTCTGGCTTTCCACCCTGCTCTGCTGCTTCCCTCTGACCCAGCCCTTGCTCCTGGCCTTGGACCAGCAAAGTCCATTCTGCCTATGTGGCACCTCCATCCTGCCACCACTGTGACAAGCGAGGGATACCGACCTCGAAAAGGAGAAGGGGAGGGGAGCGGGTTTGTCCTCGATGGCACAAAGGGCTTTGGTAGGAGCCATCACTGTAAGGAGAGGGCACCAGAGCTCTCCGAGGCAGCAAGGCTCCGCACCCCCACACCCTGCTAGCACGGCTGACGTGGGATGCCAGTATAAACCAGCACAGCCGACAACGGCGTGCGCTGCCAGTGTCAGAGCACGGCTGGAGGTAGGTCCCTCAGAGCTGGGTGAGCAGGATAAACCTGCGGCTCCAACCCCCTGCTCCTGCTCTCGCCCAGCGCCCACCTGGAGAGGTGAGACGACCGAGAGAGACGCTGCAGCCCCAGGGGAGGACCGGGGCAGACGTTGGCTCATCACAGCAGCCGTGAGGCAAGCGCTCTTTGGGTTGCACAGGACAGAGCAGAAGAAAAAGCGGAACTTTCCCCCATCACCAGTGGGTGAGAGGCTGAGTTTGGCTTCGTGTCCCACTTGTGACCCCAACTGGGCTGTGAATCTGCGTGTTTCATAAAAACTATATTGTTTTGTGCCGTGTTGGGCTAATTTTGGCTTGGTGCGGAGCCAGCCCTCTCACAAATCCCGCAGTTCAGCGGTCCCGGGGCTCCATCTGCTCAGAGCAGCGCTGCATCCGCAGCAGCACGACTGCTGCAGGTTTGGGGTCCACAGCGGGGACACAGATGAAGGACAGGCGCTGCCGGCAGGTATCACCGAGGGCTCGCATCGCCCAGGGTCAACCTTCTTGATTCTGAATTATCTCATTTCAATCATGCAAAAGGTTTTTATCCTTTCTCTTGATGCTCTGTATTATTGCAGGAAAAGATCCATATAAAGATAATAGGGGGACACATGGGACAGCCTCGGTTGCGACTCGTATTGATCCAGCAGAGCCGGTATGAGCCACCTGGCACCCTTTGGCACACCTCTGCCCTCCCGGTCTCCCTCTTCCCACACCCACCTTGGCACTTCCATTCTGCAGAGACTGATTCTTCTTCGCCGTCATCGCGTCACATCCACCTGCAAAGCCAAGTTGGGAGCCGCAGACCCCGCTGGGCTCAGGCTCCCCCCACCCGCTCCTGCACCCCCCCGAGCACGGCGGGTCCGGGCGCTGAGACACACGCCTCCCACGGGTGCGATGGATGCGGCGTTGCCCAACGCTTGACTTTTTACCAGTTAAGCTGCAACAGCAGTGACCGCACGCAGCCCTCCCCTGCTAGTGTGTCTTAACACCCAAAGATGGAAAAATTAGTTGAGAGGCATCTAGTTTGGAGGAGCTACAGCACAAGGCAGGATAAAGGGCGCCAGCAGAGCTGCAAAGCAAGCTCAGAGCAACCGGGACACTAATAGCTGTGCATGGGGGCCGGGGTGAGAGATGTGGGCTGAGATGCGGGCTGAGATGTGGGCTGAGATGTGGGCTGAGATGCGGGATGAGATGCGGGATGAGATGCGGGATGAGATGCGGGATGAGACGCGGGATNGGTGCGGGCTGAGGTGCGGGCTGAGGTGCGGGCTGAGATGTGGGATGAGATGTGGGATGAGATGTGGGCTGAGATGCGGGATGAGATGCGGGATGAGGAAGGGGTAAGACGGCAGGACAGGAGCAGAGAGAGGAGCTGTGGGTAGGGATGGGGTGAGCTGCCGAGCCGTGGTCAGCGTCTCCCTCCCTCACATCTGCCCCGCAGCTCTGCTGCTCGCCATGCCAGCACCCACCCCGCACAGCCCCAGCTCGATTTGTGGGGCAAAAGCACCGCAAACCACCCGTCCCCACTGCTCCCGGCTGGGTGACACCCGTAAGCACACCTCCAGCTCCCACCCCCTGGCACGGACCCCCTTCTCTCAGCAGCAGAAGGAATTCAGGAGGTTGAGGGAGAGTGGGCGATCCCTGCTCTCATCCCCCTGGTCCCCAGAGCGCCTGGTGGGGACCGACTACTCACCGAGGGGCAGCCCGTCCCCAGCAGAGCAGGAGCAGAAGGTGGTGGCTGCACTGTCCCTTCACCCGAGTCCTCTGAGGGCGACGCACAGTGTCCCGGCCACTACCACCACCACGAGGCCCCACCTCCCAGTTGCGCGGGTTTGGGAGCTGACGGGTTGTGGTGGAAACTGGCCAAGCAGCTCCCTGAAGCCACCATAATTTGGAACAGATGACGACAGAAAATCCCCTTCGCTGCCTTCCCTGCAGAGCTCAGAAGCTGCGGCACAGCCGAGATCCACCGGGGTTTAATGCCACCCCACCAAGAGAAGACAAAAAGAAGTCACTGTTGGACCTCACCACCTCAAAAGCAACAGATCACGAGCAGCCAGGGACAAGGTGGAGAATCAGGCAGGGTTTGTTATGGACAATGGGAGGAGGATAAACGCGGAAGAGATTGAAACCTTCCTGCATTTCTGTAGCCCCTGTTACCCCCCGTAGTGGACCCCGATCCTATCCCGGTGGGAAACGCAACACAGACCAAGAACACAGTTTCTCTCCCCAGGGGAGTTTATGAAGCACAAGGAGCAGAAGGCAGACACGGGGGACGTATCCTGCACAAAACCATCTAGTTTGGCCAGGTCTGCCATTTCTAAAAGGATGCACCGAGGATTTTGGTGAGGAGGCTTTTAGCTGAGGGTCAGGGCAGACATTGCAGTAGGAGAGCTCGAGGCAGTTAGAGAGAAACAGAGGGAAAAATCAGGCTCAAGCGATCCCTGGAAGTCACCTCATCCAACTCTTTCTCAAAGCAGGGCTATCCTCAAAGCCAGGTAAGGCTGCTAAAGGTCTCATCCACTCAAGCCTCAAAAATCCCCAGGGATAAGATTCCCACCTCTCTGGGGCCCAGCTCCAGTGCTGACCACACTCATGACAAACCATTTTTTCCTGATGTCCAACTGGAATTTCCTCTGTTGCAATTTCTGCCTGCCACCCCTTATCCTTGCTCTGCGCACCTCTGAGCAGAATTTGTGCTCCAGTCTGCGCTGGTACGGCGTGTGCTCCGTGCCCCTGAATGTCTCACCCTCCTAATGACCCTCTGCTGGACTCTCTCCAGATCGTCAAGGTCTCTCCTGTGCTGGTGAGGCCAAAACAAGACACGGTTCCCCCAATTTAGCCTCACAAGTGCTGGATGGAGAAGACCAACTGCTCCCCTTGGCCCACCAGTGATGCTCTCGCCACTGCTGCTCTTTCGTGGGCAGCCAGCCTTGCCGTGCGGGGGCACCCTGCCAACCCACATCGTAATTAACAAATCCGTCTGCCGCACTGACGGAAAAGAAAGACGACACCGTCTGTATGAAGCTGTGATGAGTTTTGGCCATTGACTACAGACATCAAGGACGAGCCACGCTGAAGACATGAGGAGAGCATGGTGGGAAGGGGACGAATGCCAGAGGGCGAAGCAATAACCAAGGGATCAGTGCGGATGGGTGACCCGGGCTGCCTGCTGGCACAAGGCTGCTGCGTGTCCTGGACCACCCGGCACGAGGTAGGGAGACCCTCGGCGTGAGGCTCAGCATTGGGAGGCCCCAGCAGCAGAGCCAAGCGCTCGAACACCCGCAGCTGCCCGACACGGAGGTGTGAACCCAACACGGCTCCACGGCTCCCTGCTCGTACGTGGGGGCGGGAGACTTCCCAGGGACGTGGGAAAGCCATGCACGGGAGGAAAATACCCGCTTTCACCCAAAGAGCTTCCAGCGCGGGGCTCTGCAGAGCTCGCCGGTCTGCCTTGCTGGCTGGGTACGGAGGCGTACGAGCGTCCTGGGCTGTCTCCAGCTCGCCGGCGGGGTGAATCGCTGCTCCACAGACAGCAGGACAAAGGGCAGCAGCCTGCTCAAACGTTTGCTCTCTTGGCACCGAGACATTTTCCAGCCCCGCTGGCCTTGCCAAAAGTGCAGGGGGCACGCCAACCTTCCCCCTGCCTTGGCTGGAGTTGGGACCCGCAAGACAACACAGCCTTTGCCCTACTAACGCCTTCGCTCATCCTCTCCCCTTCCTCCGGGGCAAAGGCTGTGCCAGCCCCCGGCTCTGCAGTGCAAAGGTACCACCGCCTCTCCCCCCTCCCCCCCCACCTCCAGCCACTCCACCCCACACCAGAAATACTTTCTGTGTCTCTGCAGGCAACATTTAGGGCTCGCCAGATCGGCTGGGTGCAGGCAAGCAGAGTTTTACACCCTTGATTCCGCAGCCTGCTCTGTAGCGATCACTATACCACGGTGAGGGGATGAGCCAAAAGCCCAAAGACCTGCAAGACATCTTTACACCTCGGTCTGGGAGGGGGCTGGGGAGGTAACTAACTTATTTCCGAGCCCTGTGGCAGGGTCAGCACCCCCTAAACCACTGCTGGCAGATGTCTGTCCAGTCTCTTTTTAAGGACTGCCTCCCTGGGCAATCCATTTAGTCTTTTATTTTACTTACAGTTTAAGTCACCTGTGTGACTTCATTCTCCTTTGCTGCAATATAAAGGTATTACCTCCTGGATGGATTTAGAGACCCGTTTATTGCCTTCCTCTTGGCAGTCAACCTTTTAGACACTTGGAAGACTTCTCACACCCTCTCCCAGTCACCTTTCCTCTACAGAACCGGTTCATTTGGTCCCTCCCTGGAGATGTTGGTTTTCAGACCTTTGATCGTTCCTGCTGCTCACCTGGGAACCCCAAATGACTCATGCATTTCTTGAAATATCATGCCAAGCATGGTATTAACATTAGGAAGGCCTTGTCTGGAAGAAGAGTAGAAGATTACTTTGCACATCCCACACAGACCACTCTCCTGTTAACTGTTTGCATTACGAAATGCGTATGAGACCACTGATTGAGAAGGAAACTCTTGCTACATCACTGCTGAATGCAATGCTTTATACATTGCTCAGCAAGCGACGTTTTGGAGCTTCCAAATTCACAAAGCTCTTCCTGCAAGGGATAGGAGCTAACAGTAAGCTCGGTTTCAATAGCTGTCCCGGCTCCATCCCTCCCCGTCTCAGCTGGAGTTGTTACTCTTCGCTCCCTGCCCGGAACAGGCATTTGCTGTTAAACAGCCGCAGCGATTTGCCCTATGACACTAAGACCCATCCAAACGAAAGGCTGTTTATAAGACAGTAAAATGCAGGTGCGCCTGTTTCTTTCACCGTAGCTGTGCCTACGCTGGGCAGAAGGTTCCAGCTCTCGCTGCTGGTACTCGAGGGCAACTGATGCCAATTCTCAAAATGTCACTATATTTCAGGGCATTTCATATAAGCAGTTTTACCTGGTACTCACACAGTTACTTCTTCATGTTTTTGCAACTGAAATGGGGGTTGTAAATTAGTCTGACGAATCCGGCTGCCGCCTCGCTGCTGCAAAAGGAAAGCTCTATAACCCAAGCACATCTATAGGCAATGTCTCTTTAACAGTATCATCCTTCACAAAATTCAGAGGTGGGAGGGAGGATTCCTCCTTCAGCATGTCTTTACACCACCATCTAAGTTACACACACAGACACGGTGTCACGCTCATCTCAGTTTATTGCTTGTGTTCAAACAGCTGTCTTTATTCCAACTGCTGTCTTAGAAACAGATACAAAAAAAAGGCACTAAAAGGATTTTCTCCATTTGACTGTGATCCTATGGTTCCAGTCACGTTACGTTAAGGTACATTAGTTGCTACCCTCCAGCTGGGGAGCAGAAGGCAAGTATTAGTGCTTAACACCCAAAAAAGAGTTACTCTTACATGCTCCAACCCATGTCATGTAGAATGGGGCAAGTAAGGCTGTCCAGGCTAAAATTCACTGCCCCATCTCCCAGGTTAAGTTGGTACTTGCTAGTCCAAGCCAGTCCCTAGAGGTGAGACATCAAAGCCCGGCTCACGGCTTTGCACCGTGTTTGCCGGGCACAAGGCAGAAACCTACCCCTCTCCCTCAGCAGGGAGGTGCCCTAAGGGCCACATCACTACGTCAACCCCTTTCCCTTTATCTACGAACTACAAGCGAAAAAGAGAAATCAGTTCGCAAACCAGTGAAAGAAGTATTTTGTATCCAAGAGCTCCCCTGAGAGGAATTCAAAACGCATTTTTTTGCAAGAAGATGAAATTCTGTACACAAAAGGTGGCCAACCCCCCCCTGCCAGATCATCAAGACTCCTCTTCCTTCCTTACAGGGGTTGCTACAGGCAGGGATAATGATCCAACCTGGCCAAGGGAGGGATGGGCTCCACGCTGCCAGGAGCTCAAAGGCTCACATGGAGTAAAGAAACAAAAAAATCCCGTTGTTAAAAAGGAGGGGAAGCCCTTGAAGACAACATACCCCATATGTAATGCTCCATTACGGTCTGAACTGCCAGTATGCTCTACTTTTAATGGTATTCATTTCCATAATAAAAAGAAGAGCTGCTGCAGGCCACATTTGGTCTTCACGCACGCTTAATTATCCTGCCCAGCAACCTCTTTTTTCAAACGCTTTGTTGGCAGGCTAACACTTCAGATTCAAACTGGAAGTCATTCCAGGCCCAACCACGACTTAAGGTAAATGGGGCACTGCCTCACCACGCCTACTCAATTCCACAGCCTTCCCCTTTTAATAAAGGAGACCAGCACCTTTTAATTTCTGTTTTCAGATAGCATCAGAAATAATAAGAGAGTACCTCGGTCCAGGTTAGAGCAGTCTCTGTTCACATCTCCTGACAGGTTAAATAAGGAGTCCTTGCACCAGAAAGTAGCAGAACACACAGGCCTGACTCTGATGAAGAAAAATGATAAAATTATCTCCCCTATAATGTGCAAATTTTTCTCAGATGGTGTCAGAACCGGTACTCTGCTAAGTCAGGAGCAACAAGGACTGCATGCCATGTGACTGTCAGACAGTTGGACACAGCATTTCTCCTTTAGCACTGCCAGGCAATCATTCCTGGAGAGGTAAGTGATGAGCCATAATGCAGTTGCAGGGCAAACCTAAGGCATTTTCAAATGGTAGAACCCATTCAACCAGCAAGGGAACACACAAAAAATCTTGCCGTCATGAGAGGGAAGGATAGGCAGGACCAGATAGGAAAATGTAAACCATGAATGCCCAAATCCGGTAATAAGCTTTTTTTCTCACAGGGGATTCTGATACTATCATGACCAACTCCATTCCCTTCCCTCCGGGAGCTTACACAACTGGAAACACACCCTTGCAGTTCTTCTGACTCAACGAGCTCTGAGCCAGGTTTCTCTCCTTAACTGCAGGTTCCAAAGCTCCTTATTATACTGCAATTTTTCATGTAAAATTAAAACAGCAAAACAAGTTCCTTATCACAATATGATTAATGGAAAATTGTTGCACTTGGATCACAGGGGTCTGGGAGTTAAGGTGCGGATGTAATGGGAAATTCAGTGCTTGCGAGTGGCTCCAGATTCACAGCTTTGGAAACCCAGTTCCCTACAAATCACAGCGTCGTCAGCGCTCAGACGAGCTTCTCCCACATGCTGTCAAGAAGAAGTCTTGGAGAAGTCAAGAGTCAGTGGTCAACGGTCCTTCGCTCACATTATCAAAGGAAAAGAAGAAAGTGCTGATTTCCCGGGACACAAGTTGGCACTCGCTAGACTACAGATCCAGTGTCACCAGTACACGTTAGAGAGATCATCGGAAGGTCAGATCATACCACTCTTCAGTTACCATCACACTGCATTGAAACCACTGCTTACAGATAACAGGATCCATCAACCCAAACCCATCAGAACATTCATACTTGACTTCAGGCCATTGTAACCACAGCTCCTAACTTGCCTGAGCCCACTATAGAAAATCTGACTGTAGGAACTTTTGACTGGTGAATTCCAGCTTTCCAGTGTAAACACTATTAGTTATGAGTCATATACCTATTACAGTTGTCTATGCAGCTATTTCACAACCCTGTATTACAATACTGGAACATCAATATTTCCTTATCTAGCAGCCATGTTCCAAGTCCTGTTTCTGTTTGTGAAATATTACTCTGCCTTCTCCCATCTCCACTCCATCAGGGAGCGTGTCATGGCACCAAACTCATCTGCAAAGACACAGGGAAGGGAAAAAGGGTAGAATTCACTTATTCAAAGGCCAAAATTAATCTTGAGGTTACTGTGAGACAAGTTCATTTTGAAAGTGCCATATGGAGGATAAAACCTATCAGAAGATCAAAGCTGTTAGCTCGCTGCATACTATGCAGCTCCTTTCACGTCACTGTTTCAGCTTCAGGTGTGGGCTTGCTAGCGTGAGGATCCCCACCAGGGAGGAGAGGACGCCACAGAAACCAATCACTCCTGGGTTGGTCTTATAGATCCCTAGTGTATCCAAAGGACCCGAAAGATCACAGAGATTCTTCACCAAGTCCAGCAGCAAAGGAGGATGTCTCTTCAGTATCTGAAACAGTAGAAGGAGAAAACCGTGCAAACCATCACATTTCACACAGTTTAGTTCCTCATTGTGTTTGTCCCAGAAGGAATTCTCCTTTATCTTTTCTTCCTGTACAGCTTGTTCCAGCCTCCAGGAGATCTCATACCAGTCCCTGGCTAGATTCATCAGGAGTGAAAAGTAGTAACACTTGGTAGCCCAATTCCGCCACTTTGGCTTATCGATGTCAGGTTGGAGCCCGACGCTCTTCAACCACAGGACCGCATCGCAGACGAAGTAGAGGGCACGGGTCAAGTTGGAGGCTGTAAGGCAGAAGCGAGGAACCACATCTGGCAGCTGTGTAGTTCTCCTGGCTGCTACCAAGGCGTGTACCATGTTGCCCAGTCTGAACACTGCAAGAAACCCCACAAAGGTTAGTATGGCTTGGCCTTTACCGGAGACACACAGCCCTATGCAGGACAACTCGGCATGTCACGGTCCACGCGCACTTTTAAAAAACTTCCTGGGCTTTGTATGATTACGCATTTTCTTCTCACAGCGTGAGAATCTAGCATTAGCGAGGAAAGGGGTGTAAACATCTCAGTTCTGTCCTGCACCAGCCCAGGACCTACACACAAATTTTGTCAATAGCCAGGACTTGTGCAGCCTTCTCCTGCCGCTCCGTTCTTGTGCCTGGGTGCCCTCTGGACCAGTACTGCCAACTGCTCTGAATGTGTCTGTGTCAGCAAAAACGTGACACAGACAGAGCCGCCAATTTCAGCTGTATGCTACACCAGATTTCACCTTAACTCTGTGGACAGGAGATGTTACTGCCCTAACCCCACTGCAACCATGAGCTACAACTTTCCTAAGCCCTGTGAAAGCTGGCGATTCACATGCCAAGCACACTGAGACCCAAGTCCCTCCTCAGCCATGAATTTGCCAGAGGTACACGTAGTTCCCTGCAAACAGGAGCAGTATATTCCATTTAAGCTATAATACACGGCAAGCCTGATTTCATCCACTGCCCAGTTTAGGTTTTGCCCCGTTAATACAATATTATGCAAAACACTTTTCATAACCTGCTGCACTGTCACAGTGAAAGACGTGGGAAGCACCCAAGCTTAGTGGAACTGCAAGAGTCCTGAATTTAGGCGTGATGTCTATTAGCGATTTGTTTAGCAGAAGCAAGAGAATTACAGCTATGCTGATAAACCAGCTGGCCTCTCTGCTAGAAATTACCATGCTCTGGAGCTAACTGGAATAATAAAACAAGACCATGGTAACACATTAAATTAGAATATTTGCCTCATACATTGAAGTTGTTCCAGGATTGAGCAACTGATAAGTAGGTGTAAGATCAACCCGAAAACAAGCAATACAACCACAGCAACGGCATAACCATAATGGATGCAACTGTGACACAGAATGAGGTGATGCAAATGGTTAGATTATGAGAAAACTATGGAAGGGTATATGCTTTAGTAAAGTATAAATGTGAAAGAAAATATCTGAAGTAGGCTATAAAAAGCCATATTGAAGGATGGTCTTTCAGAAGTGATTTTATTGGGATGATGATCTTTAACGTTAGGCCGTCCCGACCCATTAGCTGGACGGACTAATGGGAGCGCAGTAAGCCAGCCTTGCATCATAACTCTGTGGTCTGGCCTTGAACGGAGATGACAACTTGATCTCTGCAGCGACAGCTGGCTGTTAACTTATTTCTCTAGTTCTCCTAGTGAGAATTCAGATTGCCTGACTGGAGAGGAAGCTGAGGAAGTAATAAACGTCTGCTTGTCCCTACCTAACCCCGCAAGCCAAGGCAGGGATAGGGTCTATTGACAATTTTGTGAATACATGAAAAGAGGTTTTGTGGCTCAAGGTAAGTTAACTACAGAAAACACAAGGCCAGGACCTGTTCTGCTGGAAGGAGCAAGTGAAGAAGGACTTATCCCTCTAGACACCAGGTACTTACTTTTCCGGCCAGAGCTCATGCTAGACTCCAGCTGCTTGAGTTTCATTACCAGCTTCTCTTTATCAGCCTTACGCTCTATTAAATAGCTAAGCAACATGCATGTGTACTGAGTGGCTCTGGAATGGAAAAAAATGAGGAAAACGGCACACGGGTGAGACACAGACAATGCGGAGGAACGGCGGCAGCAGGGCAGCGCTTACTCCCGAGCAGAGGGGCCACCCCCGCGGTGCCAGGGCCGGTCACACCCCGGGGAAGGGGCACAGAGGCCCAGGCGGGGACCAGCAGGGCAGGAGCGGGGCTGGAGCCCGCCCCGGGGGCACCGGGCAGCTCTCCCGCGGGGCCCGCAGCGGCTGGGGCCCGCCCTGGGCCCCCTCACCCAGAGGGGCGCTGGGGGTGTCCCCGAAGAGCCGGCACCCGGGGGCGGGCTGAGCCCGCAGCCCGGCGCGGGGAGGCCGCCCGGCGCCGCCGCCTCCGCACTCACCGAAAGAGCTGGTCGCGGCCCTGGCTGCGGTTGGTGAAGTCCACGAAGCCCTCCATGGCGGCGGCGGCGGTAGCAGAGGGGCGGCAGTAACCGCGGGAGGTGCGCGGGGGCCGCGGCCGCTCCGCCCCGCTCCGCTCCGCCCGGGCCCCGCCCCGCCGCCGGGACCCCTCCGCCCCACTCCGTGTTCCCGCCCGGGCCGCGCCGCGCCGTTGCCATAGCGACCGGCGACAGCGAGGCGGGTGTCCCCGCTAATGGCTCCCCCCCGGGCCGCGGCTGCCCCGGTAACCGCCGACAGCCGGCTGCGCCCGTCCCGGCCCCTCGGCTCCCGGCTGCCCCGCTCCGAGGGTAGGCCGCCCCCCGGGGTGAGGGCGGCGGAGGTGGGCCTGGCCCCGGCCCCGGCCCCGGCCCCGCCGCAGAGGGGGAAGCTCAGGAAGCAGCCGGTGGGTTGGAAATGAAGTTTCTCACTTCCAGTGAAATCACCGGCTTTCCAAAGTAGTCGTTGGGATGCCATCCGGGCCGAATAAGTCTCGTAGTGAAGAACAAGGTAATATTTTTGGCTGCCTCGTCGTAATTCTTATACTCGCGGCAAAGCTTTCGCACCCCCTTTTTCTGCCGGCAGCCTACAGGTGTCTGTGGGACTGATATTCTCAGGGCAGGACAAACCCCCGAGTAACACAGGCGAAGCAGCACGTAGAAATGAGCTATATAGAACAGGGCTGCTCTGGCTANGGACCCCCCCCCCCCCCCTTTCCCTCTTAGAGATCGTTAATCATCTTTTTCTTTTCCCCCATTACCTCATGAAAGTAGATACTGCACGGTTCTTCGTTCTTCTGCATCTGCTGTGGTTCCTGCACCTGTGGTGTGTTTTGCATCTGGGAGGGCAGAACCATGGCTGTGTATATCCGAAAACATCCCCTGGAGATTCCTCCACCATCTGAAGAGGACTGGCTAAAGGATGACGAGGAAGATTTCTTCCTGCAGGATCCCGATCGAAAGCGTGATGCTTTGCCTCAGCCCTTCAGGATGGTCAACAAACTGGTGATGGCGGTTTTTGAGAATGCTATGGAAATCATTGAAAGAAGGGAGATGCTCCGAGAAGCGCAAAAACTAAAGGTCCAGCCCACAAAATTCTTTCCTACAGCTGAATTCCAGGTACAAAGCCCCTCACAGCACAGAGAGCGTTAATCACCATAGCAGCTTTTCTTGAGAATATCCATTCAGTTGATTTTACATTCTTCTGTTCATCGCCTTCCTCAGAATCCACCACCATCTCACTGATTCACTTCAAAAGGCTGCAGCTTCTAAACTTGTCTGACAGGTTCTGCTTCCCACCCATCTATCACACCTCTCTGAAAAGAGAGAAGCAGATATTAAACAGCCCTAAATTCACCTTCTGCTTCTCAGGCTGGCTCCACCCTTGTTTGCTGAGGAGAAGGTAATTAGTCAGTAGCATATAAATGGGCAAACTCAGCTCTGTGTTATGGTGAATACCCTAATGGGAGCGTTGTGAGCAGAAGGGCAGCGCTGCCTTCCCCATCCTTACATGGAGGTATCCAGGGGGATACGCTGGCGTCTGCTGGTGTTCTGCGATTGCCCAGAGGAGCTCAGCATCCAGTCACAGCTCTGCATTAGCGGACGGAGGGCTGAGCGCTACTGAGTTCTTGGCCTCTAAAGCCCCTTCTGTTTATCAGAAGGGGAAAGGTGGGAGCAAACTTTCTCATTCTCAACACAGAACCATCTCTGTGACAGAGATGAGAGCCCCTCCCCTGCTTTTGCTCATGCAAACGTTTTTCCCTTGTAGAATAAGTCAGCATTTTCTGTCGGTAAAAGGCTAGGAGTATATCGCTAGTATGGCTGATGTCTCCTCCACTGGGGAAGCGGTTGGGTACACTCATCTTTTCCCTCTCTTGGCAGGTAACTGGAAGGGCCAATTGCCTTGCAGTGTCTGGAAAATACATCTTTGTTGGTCTGTCTGTGGGTCTGGCTGCCTTCAAGGTGTCTGACTGTACGGAAGTCTGTGCTTGGGATGCAGTCAAGACGGAGATCTGTGCCATCCGTGCTTCGGATTTGGGGAATGAATGCCACGTCCTGCTTGCTGTGGATGAAATGGGTTAGTGTGACATGGATTTCCTTGACCCAGCTGGGGGTGGCTGTGCTCTGGAGCTGCATTATGGAAGAGGAATATTAGAATAGCTGACAAGTTTCCTAGAAAGCCCTGCAAAGAGGGCGTTAGATAACAGGTTGCAGGGTGACAGAGTGGCCCTAGGGCCTTGTGATTAGTAGAGGGTGTGGGTTTGGTGTCCTCTCCGGAGCAGCAGAGGCAGGTGCAGAGCTGAGAGTGAATTGCAGTAGATTTTAGGAACACCTTGGGCCAGACAGAAAGAACCATTGCTAGGTATGACCTCCTGCCTATGCTTTGTTTCAGCACCTGTAATTGCACAGCCCTGTGGTAAATAGGTTAGTTTGTGGATTTGTCTGAAACCTATCAATTCTGGTGGAGACACTTTTGAAACTGGCTTATCCATCTCTGTGTACGATGGAGTGTTTGCTGGTGCTGGCATAAGGAAGCCAGCAAAAGTTTAGTGCTGGAAGCAGTGGGATATTCTTCCTTCAGCCCAGGAAAAAACGTAGCCCTGTTCACTCTCCTGCACGTGTTGTAACAGCCATCTCCCAAGAGCACGGCTACCATCTGTTCACTTTTCTCTTCCTACTACTGTTACATTTGTATTTCTATTCCAGGGCTTGTCTGGCTCTTCTGCTTTCACAAGGAAAACTTCCTACTCATTAAAATCCTAAATGAAATGGTAAGTACTGAGTTAATTCCATAGGCACTGGGCACAGACTGGTAGGTAATCAATCATGAGGAGTACTAATTGCCCTCAGGAATTTTTGTCATGGGCAGCAGCACTCCAAGAGAGCTGCCCAATATTTATTCCTGTTCTTCCAACAATCTGTCTGGCCTTCACCCTGTTGAGAACTGTGTAAGTCCACAGAGCTCTCTGAATCTGTGATTCGATGCCAGCCTGTTTTTCTTTGGCAGGAGGATATCAGCAAGCGAAGTACTAGTGCGGAGGTGGTGCTCTCCCCAGGAGGTGGTTACGCAGGAGTCCTGCTGCAAGGCAAGTGCAGGAACATGGTGTGTTGGGTGATGGCTGTTGTGTTCTAGCAGAAGGGCTACCAGCAACGCTTTTAAAATGCTCCAAGTGTTCTGGGTTCCCAGGGATCCCGTTCCTAACCCTCCCAGTCCCTCCTCCAACTTAGAGAGCTGCTCCTGCCGCTCCCTGTCCTCTCCAAAAGCCCTGGTGTGGATGAGTGCTGATCCCAAAAGTGAGCTGTCTAGAACTGGTCAGTGCAGTTCCCAGCTCCCAGAAGGCTCAGTGAAAGCAGGTTTCCCTCTCCTCTCCAGAAGTACCAAACTCAGTTCTTCCTCTGGTTTGCTGTGGCTCATTTCTACACTGGAAAGATGCAGACCTGACCAATTTTCTCTGCAGACATAAGCCAGACAGCATAGAGACGGTCTAAAAACACTACAGCAAACTCCTTGCTGCAACTTTCTTCTGTTTCGTGGCAGCTGCCTTTGTCAACACATTTGCTGCTAGCAGATTTTCTGGACCCATGTTTGGTGGAATCTGCCTGGACTTATGCTGAGAATGAGATATGTAGTATCCACAGGGAACCAGTGTGAGACCATGTCTCACTTTCTACTTTACCTCAGAGGCTACAGGTCAAATTCTTTCACTGAGTCACTTCATGGAATTTCTTTGGTGGATGTGGGACCTTGAGGACTTGCCCTGGAGGCTGAGATGTCAGTCCTAGTCAAGCATGTCAAGCCTTAAGTGGGAGGAGAGGTGGGCTGCATGGAGTTCACAGGGATTTTATATTTCAAAAAATATCCAAATCTTGTTTTAAGGATCTAAGATAACAGAGGCTGCTTGCTTGAAAGACCTTTTCTCCGCATTTCCAATTGCTCAACACGGTTTCCCAATGCAGACAACACAAAAGCTTGGCTGGAGATCTACCGATTGCCTAAGGATTCCTGGCTGAAGGAGATGGAAAAGAACCCAGGAGCTGCAGAAGCTTGCAGGGAGAGGAGGTCAAGCTGGACATCTGCGGTACAAAACAGTTCCATCTCCCACTGTGATATTTTTTCTTATACCCTTTTGCCTACAGGTCTTCCCCTAAGCCTTGCTCCTGCAGACAGTGACAGCAAGATACAGGCTGAACAAGTCTGTTGGCCCAGGGGGATGGAGTATATGTCTCTACAGCTGCCCATCCCACATTTCACAAGGCCTTTTTGTTATTGGGACATGTTTACTCGCCCAAGACAGGCTTTCCAACGAGGTTCCCTTGGTCCCAGGGCTAGTGTTCCTGCTGCCCCTCCCTGAAACTGGCAGCTCCTTTCCCAGCAGTATTGCCCCATCTGAGGAGGCCCTATGTAAGGGTATTCCCACAGGGCTTCTCCCTAATGTTACTGGGGAAAGGTGAAGGAATGGGAATCGGGCCTGATGCCTCCGCTTGGGACTCCGGTCCTGAACCAGGGTTTGTGTTTGAGGCTACCTTCAAGAAGAGCCTGGTGGGGTCACGGCCAAACATGCTTGAGTAGGGCAGGGTCTCTGTCTGTTTGCACTAACCACTGCCACCTCTGGTTCTTTGGCAGAAAAGTCTGGAGCTGCATGGAAACGGTTCTGCAGAGATTGTAACTGGCCTCTATGAGTGTCCTGAGCTGTTACGGGGAATTTTAAATGCTGAGTCAGTGCTTAACCCTCTCCTGCATCGCTTTCACCCTGCTAGATTTCACCTCTCAACACACAGGCACCTTCTGCCCAGCACCTCCAGCTAAACCTCTGCGATACCTGCCTCATAACGCTTCCCTTCTCCTTCAGCAGAGACTTTCCTGGCCATTTAAGAGGGAGCTGCTTCTCAACCCTGTCTTCAGGGCAAACATCCCCCTTAACTTGGCCAAACTGAATGCCAACACCCAGGCATTCCCTCTTTGCCGATTCCATGTAAACTACCCAAGTTCCTGTCTCTTCCTTCTCAGACATGGTTGATTCTTTAGCCAGAACTTTTCTATTTAGCCAAGCATCAATGCATTTGGGGTGGGGTGGTGGTGGGGACACACCAGTGCTAGTCCCCTGTTTGGATTTTCTGTTCCTAGCCAAGCACATATGTGACCTCCTCCAGTCCTGGGGTCTCTGAAGTAAAACCTGGTTCTTGTACTCAGCAGCAGGCTGCAACCTTTAGTCCTGCTTCTTTTTTTCCTTTTTTTTTTTTTTCTTTTTTCTGAGCCTTGCTGTGCCCCACCCAGGCCTGTGCTGCAACAGCAGTGATTTAGAGAGATTACTAAGATCAGAAGTGGAGGTTATATAGGGCACAAAGACAGGAGGTGTCTGGACAGGACATGGTTTGTAATGTTGTTGAGAAAGTAGTGACCTCCCTCAGGCTTCTGTGTTTTGGCCTGAAGAATGAGCCTAAAACCAGTATCTGCTAGGCAGTGTCAGCCAAGCTTTGCATATTCTTACTTTAGGAAGCATTTGATTCCCATGAACAAGTGAAAACTTCACTGCACAGGGCACAACACAGTTCTCAGGCTGCCATTTTTCTGTTGCAGGAGTCTCCTGTGTTTGCAAACAAAGCTGATGCGAAGCTCAGTCTCCCAGTGCTGCTGCTGCAAGTGAGGCCACCCAAACCCGTTACAGGTCAGGACTGATTCTGTACTTGCAACCTGCAGCCTCCTTCAGGTGGCAAAGGAATCCTGGCCCTTATGACTACAGAACAGGTCAGAAAGTTTAGGTAAAATGTTCCCCGGTCCCCTGCTGACCTGTCTTTGTAGGTACATGTAATCCTGTAGTGGGAGTTGCTTCTTACCTGACCATCTCACATGTCACCTTTGTTAGCACAAAATACTTCAGTGTGTCTCAATGTGGGTGTCACGTACCCTTGGCTTCATTGTCACCAGAGAGGGAGGAGGTTGTTTCCTAGATGCTAGCAACCTGACAGCACCCCTAGTTCGCCACTCTGAGTTCTGGATTCATAGGAAAATGCTGAGAATAGGGAGGGAGCTGGGAGGGAGAGTCAGGGAGACTGTCAGGGAGAATGTCACAGAAAGGCAAGGTGAACTGGGTCCTCAGATTACTTGTCCTAGTCCCTGCCTTCAAATACTGGAAAGTGGGCTAATGATATGGAAATTCCCACAGAATATATTTTTAATGTTGAAATACTTCTACCAGGAAGATGCAGTGTGTCCCCCTTCAAGACGATGCTACACTGAAGGAGGGATGGTCAAAGTGCCTCTGAGCACTTCGTGGTGTCTGCTCCATGGTGTCGGCTCCTCCAGGGCTGTGCCTTTTCCCTTTGTGTTCCCAATCCAGGCAGTAGCTTTAAAAGCCCTTTGGATGCCTTGAAGAAAGTGGATGATGGCAGCATGCTTGGCTTGGGGTACGATCACCTAATCAAGGACTCCCAGTGGGAGCAGCAGGAAGCAATCTTCCGCAGCACTTATCGGGAGTATCTGGAGGCTGAGGGTGAGAGAGAGAGCAAGGAGGAGATCCCCAGGTGAGTGGGAGCACCAACCAGGATTTCAGTCCATGAGGCTTCAACACAGGGCACTTTTCAGGTGTTGATGGAAGTCTCTGTCTTAGCTTTGCCTCCTTCATCCCAAGGCTTCAGGGCAGGGGGCTAGAGCCATTCCAGGTCTTGTTGCAGTGCTGGCTACTTATCAAGGACTTTCTTTTACATATATTTCTTAATTCCTTTTTTTCAGACATGCTACTTTTCATATTCTCCTGCCTAGCCGGATCCTGCAGGTGGGACCTGAAATGAAAGTACAGCCAGGTAATCCACATGGGCAAAAAGCTGTTAACCTATGAAGCACGTTGTTACATGATATTGAGCTCCAGTTACAGCTCAATGGCTCTGGCTTGGATTCACTATATAAATTCCATCTCCAAAGACACAAGCCTGGATAAAAATGTCAGTCCTAAGACTTACAAGTCAGTCACTGGCACGGAGTTAAACTAACTTAGCTCCATAGTTAAAAAAACCCACTCAAAACACCAAAAAAGATGAAGGGCTACGCAGACAAGATAAAAATAACAGACAAGGGAGAGTTTGTTGTGGTTTAGTTTCTGCGTGAGCAGTTTCTATAAGTCCTGTCAGGGAAACCGTGAGAACTCTAATGAGAGCTTTCTAATGGTATTTTGGTGTCCTGGATTGTTCCTTTCTTTGTCTCCAATCTTCTTCTCTCTTTTATTGTCCCCTTCTCTGTACCAGATGTTCCAGCTGGCATCAGTGTGCACTGGGATGGAAGCCACAATCTCTGCTTGTACTTACTTAACCGTCCAGTCAAGGAGAAAGTGGGTAAGAAAGTCCTCCTTTCTCTAGCAGAGCACTTTGTGGGGAGTGGGGGTATTCAGTGGCCAGTGGCTGTCATTCAGTCAGATCTTCATGATTCAGGAATGGGGAGGAGAGCTGCCCCATATCTTGTAGGATAGTCTGGATCGTAGGGCTCCATGCTGCACAGGCTGGATGTATTTTGAGTGAAGCCACTCTGGCAGGAGACCCCAGAATGGTGTGTGTTTTATTGGGAAACTGGAAGCTGGTACCATGAGAGAGAATGCTCTGCACCTTCTTACAGTTCTCTCTCTTCATGTCTTTCTGTTTAGATTCTGATCCAAAACCTGATGTTGTGTGGCCATGCGCAGCTCCAATTGCATGCTCGGCTGTCAGCTCCTGCTCCAGGTACCTGGCATTGGCATGTGAAGATGCAATAATAACTGTTTGGGATCAATACCTAGGTGAGCTTGCCCTTTGGGACTGTGTATTGGGATCACCGTAGATAAATTGCTCCCTTCCCTAGGAATTTGAGGTTCTGGCTTGGTGTGAACAGAGGACTGGCAGTGAGTTTACAAGCAAATCTGAAAATAGTTTGGACTCACTTCTTCATGGGATGCTTGGCCAGAAGTTGCCAACGCAGTGTGGCTGCCTCAGCCCTGACAGAACTCTTCCCTTCCATAGCAATGCAGGGGCTGTGAATGGCTGCAGCGAGGACTGATACCTGTCTTGCCCTGAGGCTACGAGACAGTCACTGCTTTGCCACAGCACCCTCAGGTCATCTTTGAGGCTGTTGTGGCATCACAGTCCAGGCTGCCATCAGTGCTAGTGTCATCCTGTCATGATGCAGGGATTCTCCTGGCAGAAGAATCTTCTTCTGCAATCAGGATTGTTCTGGTGCCTGCTGCCCCTGAGTGGGCCAGAGTCCAAACTAAGCATTTCTTGGATAAATTGCCAGTCCTTTTTCTTCCTAAACTGCTGTCTTTTTTTTTTTTTTTTCCCCTGCTTCCTCAGGATACCCACTGTCTGTGACTGCCATTCTAGAGGAACGTTTCATCCGTAGTATCCACTTCCTGCGGAGTTCTGCAGCTGCCAGCAATGAGACACTTTGCCCTGGTACAGATCCTGCCTGTCCCATCGTGCAGCTTCTCGTGCTATGTACAGACAGCTCTTTGTATTTGGTGGAAGCACCTAGGGCTGGGAAGTCCAACATCACGCTCCTGGCAGACAGGTGAGGTAGACTCTGACAGACCTCACTCCAGCTAAAGCAATTGTGTGGTATAGTGGTCAGGTCTGGCAGGACACCCCAGATTTCTGTGGGGTAGAGAACTTTCTACTGCTTCTACCCAGATAGGTCTGCCATGCTGCTGTCAGTAGCAGGTGTGGTTTTGCTAGGAGTCAGTTCCAGTGCTAAAATCCAATTGTTATGCCAGAATTAGGGGTGTTTCTGGGTTATTCTGTGCACTAGAACACAAGTGCTTATAGCACTGCTCCAGGGCTGACGTTCAACTAGCTGGGTTACTGCCAGGTACCCAGGGGAACTTTTTCTTCTCTCTTCTGCCCTTGCCAGAATCACTTTCCCCTAGAAATCAGAATAAGCATATCTTGCCGTCTTTCTATCAATTTTATGTTCACTTCTGCCCTTGGTTTGAGAAGGGTCAGCTTTGGGGAAGCTGCTGCTCTATAGGCTATGGTTTCATGCCTCCATGGCAGGCAGGGGATTTGTATCTCCAATATAGTTCCTAGGCAGGTATGCACAGGGATGGGGTTCCTGCCCCGGAGGAGGCAGGCTTTGTCTCCATAGGGAAGGGGCTTGGCTGGAACTTTATGCCAGCCTGTGTGCCACAAACCGCCATTGTCATTGTCACAGTGTCTCAGTATGTGCCGGGTATGTGAAACAGTGGCATAAGCCTGAGTCTGTTTTACAGGCCTGAAGATCCCAATCTTGCTGTCAGTGCCGTGGTGCCTGTCCTGGCATTCCCCAGTGCAGTGAGTATTACTGACAGCTCTCTTAAGAACTGGGTGAGAACACAGGTCCATCTGGCCTAGGATCCTGTTTCCAGCAATGGCTGTAACTGGGTGCCTAGAAGATAAAGAACAGGGCAATCAGATATGGTACTGCCCTCACATCCTTTCCCAGCCCCCACCTATTTTGTTGCAGGTCTGTATGTAGCTGGTAACTCCCAAAGGATTTCTCCTCTATGATCTTACTCAGTATCCCCTTGTACCCATGTCCTCTAATGACCACTAAGGTGGGCTCTGGAGGCCCTCTGCACATGGACACGTCCATCTGCAAAGGTGAGAGGGTCCAGGCACGAAGCTTCAGGCATCAGGGTCAAATACGAGAGGGCACCATGGTGAGGAGAAGTTGCAAGCACAAAGCCAGCCAGATCTTTCAGGTGGCCTCAGAAAGTTTTCAGGTGTGGGGAGAAAAAGACAAAAAGCAGTTGGCCAGACCCAGCCATGCAGAAGGCTGGATCTAGTTCAGTTCTAACCTGCACTGCTGCCCCTTCCCAATCCCAGCCTGTAGCAATTCCAGTCCAAATTCACTGCACAGCCTGTTCTTGATCTGCTGTGGCCCTGTGACTACTGGGCAGTCAAAACAGCATCATGGTTGGGGATGTGAAGTCCTAAATGTCATTCCATGTCCTTTCCAGGAAATACTTTTTGACCTCTCTTGCATGTGTTTCTAAGTGTCAACTTGCTGTTTCAGGCCCTGGTCTTCTCCTGGGATGGCACAGTGTCCCTGATGAACACGGCCACATCACAGATTGTTTACTGCTTCAGTACTCCACCTTCTCATGCTGTAGCATCTCCCTGGCAGCCAGTCTTCACAGTGGATAGTGTGAATTGGTGCCTGCTGCTTCGAGGTGGGTAGCGCCTTGGACTTGTCTTAGTTGCATGGTCACTGGGTGCATTCAGCTGTGCGCTGATCCTTGGTAGTTGTTCTTATTGGGTGACTCCTGATGCAATAGCCCACTGTTCTTGTTTCTGTCTAGGAGACAAGCAGCAGCAGGCAGATGCATTGGCACAGAGCAGAGCCAGTCACAGTACCATCTTCATTTTTGACTTCAACTCCTACCCACTGAAGGAGGCTTTCCCAAAGGAACCAGATTTGCCTGTCAAATCCTTGCAGAACCTGCCATGGATTGAGAGATGTAACATTTTCTTACATGATAGGTAAGGTTCTCCTTCTGCCTGATAGGTAAGTGCACCTGCATTATTGTAAGCTGTGGTATTGCTCAGGTCCATGCAAGATCTCACCCTGGAGCTTTTCGGTTCTTCTGTGCACTGTGGCAGATTTATGTCTGGGTAAGGTTCAGGTAGCTGAATTCCTGACAGCCACCCAGAACCCTTCCTCCTCTCCCTTCTGTCCTTCCTAGAACAACATAACAGCTGTAAGTCAGGATGCCTGGGGCAGGCTTGTCGCTCCAGGTAGAGAGAGTTTGCTAGTTCTAATGTGCTTTTGTGCAACATAGGTTGTGCAAGCTTGTCAGGGAATATAATCCTCACTTAAGTGTCTACCTCTTCATTTTGACCCCATAGCCAGGCAGAGCTGGGATCTCTTTGTACCTTGCTTCTCCCCTCCATTCCTAGGTTCATTTGGTGTTTAAACATATTCGTGTTGGAGGTTTCTCCGTTTAAGAAAGTCCCCAGCATCCTCAGGCCGAGGCTGCAGAGCTTAGCTGGTGCATTGAGTTCATGCCGTCACTAGATGGCAATGTGACATCTCTTATTGGGTGACCTTGTCCTTGAATTACTTCTTTTGGGAACTTGGAGCCAGATCCTTGTCAGTGATACTCTCTTTTTTTGACTATGCCTTAATTCTGCAATTTGAAATGGAACAGGTGGGTGCAGGTATGGCCTTACAGCACCTGGTAGCCTTCCCTAATTCCGCGTCTACAGGGTGAATCCTGTGGTGTTGTCTGGCTAGTTAAGTGCAGAAAAGTTTCATCCTATGCTACCAGCCACCAGTTCTGTCCCTCCTTCTCATAAAGCCGGAGAGGAGACTCTTGTCTGCCTTATACCAGAAAAACTGGGGAGATGTCACCTCCAGGGATACCTTGCTCCTTGGGTACCGAGTGCTCAAAGCCAGAGCAGAGCAGTGAGACATGTGTCCACAGAGGCCAACAGGCAAAGGGAAATGTGGAGGTCATTGCTGTCAAGAGCAGTAAACTTGAGTGCTGAGGGGCATGAGGGAATCACTGAGGTTTTTTGGACTCAAGAAGTCTGAACTGCTTAATTTGCAGTGAACCCCAGGGACCCTTGGAGGAACGAGGCTAGGGTTGTCAGAGCACTGGGGTAATGGCAGGGACTATTTTAACTGCCCTTTTCTTCCCTCGTTAGGCAGCAGAGCCTGCTGGGACTTGGGGAGCAGTTGCCTGAGTACTGGTGTCAGCTGCAGGCACAAGCTGCTGCCATGGACAAGGAGAGACAGAAGGTGAAGGGACAGAAGAAGCCGTAGTCAGCCTTGCATCCTGAGGGCCAGGACCTGCACTATCACGATCCTGCAGACCCATGATCCAGACTGGTATTTTGACAGCAACTCTATTCAAATCCATCCTGCTGCTTTCCAGCCTGGGGCAATTTGTCATCCGAAATAGCGGCTTGCCCGCCACTGCTCAGCCGCAAGGTCAGTGCCCTGCCTCTCTCCTTACCGAACCCTCAGCCTGTCCCAGCAGGGCTCAACCCCTCCTCATCACAGACAAACTCTGCTGATGGAAGAGTCTTGGGGGAGGAAAAGCCTCTCACCGAGGTGGCAGGCCCAACCCATGTGTTGTTCAGCTATATATTTGTGCTGGATCTCTGAGTCCTCCTTAGAGACCTGGAGCATCAGAGCAATATGGTATGTTACAATGTCCCTCCTTAATAAAGCCTTTTCTCCAGTAAATGTCTCTTACTCTTCACAGGACTGGCGTTTTATCAGGCTCTGATGTTCTGTCCTTCTGTTGCTGGGGCTTAGCAGTGTGCCTTATCTTCTGCTCTGACCCAGATGGGCCAACAGCAGCATCCTTGTGCTTAGCAAGAGGCGGCAAATCAGCCATGAAGGTGGCATCCCCCAGAGTGCAGGCAGAGCCAAGCAGCAGCGGCACTGCAGAGTGTGTTGGGCCTGACCTAGGCTGTTCCGCAGCCTAGTTGTTTCTTTTGACTTCAAAGCAGGCAGCTCTGGGATAAGACTGCTAAGGAATTGCAGCCTGGAAATGTGCGGATGAGCTCTCTGGGTTAAGGTCAGGCTAGAACTGGTGTTAGAGCCTGAATTGATGTCACTGAGGAGCAGGACAGAAGCTGGGGGTTCGGAGAAGTCAGGGCTGTGTTGAGCCAAAGACAGGCCAGGAGCACGGCCAGCATGTTGGTCAAAGGCCAGAAAAAGCTGAAGCATATCTCCTACAGGCAACACAGGGCAAAGAACTGGCAGGAGCAATGCAAGGCCAAGCACCTCTGTATTTTTTTCTTAATCCAGAATTGTATTGTGAGTAGATTTGCCCCTTGACAGACGGGGCAAAAAACTACGCAAGGTCTCCGGTCAGTCTTTCACTAGTCAGTATTTTCAGGCCTGTTGTCCCGTGGGAGACTGGCAGCATCCAGACGTTAGCTGCAGAGTTTGATTGCTCAGCTGGGGGCTGACCGCCTACCTGCGTTTTGCACTGGGCATATCTGTTGCTCTTCAGGCAGTCAGGGGCCCTCTGGAACCTGAGGGGCTTTGGGGGAGGTGACCCAAAACATCCATTCTCGAGCATAGCAAACATATGCTTTCTTAAGCATAAAAGCCATGAGAAAGCTTCAGTCTTTTTACAACTTACTGTGCTTCCAAGATGACTGCCTAATCCACAAAGAATCCGGCAAATCTGCCAGAAACCACTCCAATCTGTGTGCATGAGTCAGCCGTACTTTTTCCAGGTCTCCCTCTAATGACTCCCCCGAAGGGTCAGCGAAGCACCAATGCAGGGTGCCAGGGATTCAGCTCCAGCTGAGCTATGTAGACGCTCCCATACCACGGTCCCGTTTCAGTTTTTCATAGTGAGTTGTCTTAGTTTGGATTGAGTTTTGATGAGAGGTCTCAGCTCATCCCCTGGAAATAAAGTCAACCGTTCTGTTGTGGAGGTAGGACAGGGGAGAAGCATTCCGCTCGTTTCAGTTTCAGATGCCTGGTTTTGCTTTGGAGAAGGACAAGTTATTTGAATTAAACCTTCCTATTTGCTACCTTTGTGAAGGGCTTTGAGGGCCATAGTAAAGCCTTTTGTGCTGTCATTTTCCATCTGCCAGAGATTACAGCTTCACAGCTCATCTGATTGTCACGGATATTGATACTGGGTTGTGTGAGCACTTGCCATCTGCTTCAGTGCAAAGTCAAGCGGGTTAGCTCAAACTACCTTCAACGCCTGTTTAAAGTGAGCCACCTGGTTCAGCACTGAAGTGAACAAGGAACAATCCTTGATCCTTTCTTCTGCTCTTGCTGTGGTGGCAGTAACAACTTAATTATTTTGTGTCTGTGGTAGGTTAAGAAACAATGGACCTTCTGCCGTAACTGGGCACAAGGGATTACTCAGGGCAGGAATTTCCATTCCTGCATTGCTTCCCACACTGCACAACGAATACGTGGCCCCTCGAACAGCAGTGGGTCTAATTCTTGCTATTTGTCCAAATGTAAAGGGCTTGGGGATCTGGGCCCTTAATCCTACCCCATCTGCTTTCCATCCAGAAGAGGAGCAGGGCTTGCCTAGCATCAGAAGAAGAGGCAGGACATGATCTCCTAAACAGCTAGACATACTGTGCATCCACCAGTTTGTGTGTATTCATCTCAAGATGTGCTTGTTTGTTTGCAGATTGAATTTGCTCTAAAACCCTAATCATGTGCTTTGGCCAAGATAACCAGGAGCTGGCAGGCTCCACAGAGAAAGGAAAACAACAAGCAGCTGCAGGAGGCTGATGAAGAGCCTTTGTTTTTACTCATGACTTCAGCAGGGGACCATTTGTTTCCTGCTTCTTTAAAGGGATACAGAAAAATTGGTATGATCAGTGTGTTGACATGTATGTTGGTGATGGAGCTGTGTGCTGAGCTCCACATCGCGTTCTGGAGAGGACCAGAGTCACCTAATTGCTTATTCCAAAGATGATGCCCTTGCTAGCTATTCTTCCATTCCTGGTCACTCCGTGAGCCCTAGGCAGCTGTAGGTCTGAGCCAATTTGAGCTATTTTGCTGCTGGAAACTATAGAAAGGCCTTGAGAGGTATCATAAATATCACCATCAAAGGATGAAACTGTAAGAGTTCTGGCTGGGCCAGCTCCCAGCTCAGTGCCAAGTTCAGTGAACTCAGAGGTGCTGCCCCGGTATAATAGGAGCAATTTGGCTCTGTATTTTAAAAAAGTAAAATAAAATTAAAAAATCATTTGGTGGATTGAGAAGAGTTGTGAGAGGGAGGAAGAGGAGCTCAGATCCACAGAGGGGCGCTCGAGCAGCATCGTTCCAGCAGAGCCAGGTTACTGCCCGGCCATGCGGCGATGTGGGAGAGGAGGCTGTTCTTTAATCTCACTAAATTATCTGCTGTTTTCTGCAAGAAGCAAAATGTCATCTTACTTCTTTGCATACTTGATTGTGCTGTGGAAGCAGAGGAAATCAGAGGCTGATCTGATAAGATTCCCCCACTCCTGAGGGCCAGCAAAGGTTGAGGCTGTTTGGGTAAACCATGTCTGTGCTGTTGGAAGGAATGTGGTCCTCAGAAGAGCCAAAGCGTCATGTCTTCCAGGAGCTGCATTCCTTGCAGCCGTGTTGCCAGCCCTAATGCAACAAACGGCACATCTCATAGTGCCTCACAATGTACAACTTGAAGTCATCCTAAGGAGGAATCTGCGAAGATCTCTGTGTCCTGTCTGGGACAAATAATGTCCCCACAAGACACTGTGGGACGTGCGGTGGTGCTGAGGGCAGGGCAGCCTCAGCAAGTGCTTGCTCTGTTTGCTCTGGAAGTAGGGGTATACTCAGGTGTAGGGGCAGCACAGAGTCAAGCTTCCTCCCCTGCTCTACAAATTTGTGTCTAGATATGGGTGAACCAGGCACCACATCCCATTCCTAATTGCTCAAATAGCTCTCGTTGTCCAAACTAGTGTCGCCTCA
The DNA here is from genome assembly GCA_008711295.1 of Anarhynchus alexandrinus. Lineage (NCBI taxonomy): Eukaryota > Metazoa > Chordata > Aves > Charadriiformes > Charadriidae > Anarhynchus > Anarhynchus alexandrinus. Next base: position 971,398 of record VUYV01000291.1, on the reverse strand, counting down.
TTACCAGGGTACAGTTTCTCGTCTTTCTTTGCGTCCAGGCTATAGCTGTCAAGTTGTGCTGTTCAGCCAAGCTATGCAGATTAAGTCTCCTAATCTCCCCTAATGCATCGTGCCAGACATCTCAGTCTAGTTTAATTTTGGGTTTCCGCAAACCCCTTCCAGGTTGTTGTTGTCTGGTGTTTCTGGTACTGCTCTGTCTAGGACTTGGTACACAGTATTCACGTGTGGTCGCTCACAGGGCAAAGGGAACCTGGTTTAGCTGACCTTCGTACCTGATTTTACAAGAGCAGCACCATTAGCTGGGATGAGAAACGAGCTGTGTTTCTGCGGCCAAAATACAGGAGGAAGTTGGCTGAGCCTGGCTGAGGGTGCTAGAGAGAGAAGAGATTTGCATGATGACTAGGGCGGTGCTGTGTTTTGGCTATCGCCCCGTGGATTTACAGGCACTTCATGCAGCTGAAGACAGGCAGGGCTCATGCTGAGAAGAACTCACACCCTACGTAAGCCAAGTGCCGGGGCCGAGGTGCAGCGCAGCAGACTGGTCGTGCAGTAGGGGAGGATTTGTCATCGCAAGCGCCAGGTCTTCACGTGGCACACCTCTGTGCAGTGCCATGTGTTGGCTCAGCCCCAGGAAAGTCCATGCCTTAAGAGGAGGGGAAGGCCAATGACTCATGTCGCTGCGGAGCTGCCGATTAGGCGGGAGGGAAATGTACAGTATCTGAATGGCAAATTCGCCTGGGCTGCCAAGTGTGAAACCACTTGAAAACCACGGTGAAACCACCGTCCAAGTGCAAGGTCTTACATCTGGGTCGGGGCAATCCCAAGCACAAATACAGGCTGGGCGGGGAATGGCTGGAGAGCAGCACTGAGGAGAAGGACCTGGGGGTGCTGATGGACGAGAAGCTCAACATGAGCCATCAATGTGCCATCCAACCAGAAGGCCAACCGCATCCTGGGCTGCATCAGCAGAAGTGTGGCCAGCAGGGCGAGGGGGGGATTCTGCCCCTCTACTCCACTCTCGTGAGACCCCACCTGGAGTACTGCCTCCAGCTCTGGAGTCCCCAACAGAAGAAGGACATGGACCTGCTGGAGCGTGTCCAGAGGAGGGCCATGAGGATGATGCGAGGGCTGGAGCACCTCTCCTCTGAGGAGAGGCTGACAGAGTTGGGGCTGTTCAGCCTGGAGAAGAGAAGGCTCCGGGGAGATCTTCTTGCGGCCTTCCAGTCCCTAAAGGGGCTCCAGGAGAGCTGGGGAAGGACTTTTTACTGGGGCATGGAGTGATAGGACGAGGGGGAATGGCTTCAAACTGGAAGAGGGCAGGTTTAGATTGAACATGAGGAAGAAGTTTTTCCCTGTGAGGGTGGTGAGGCACTGTCCCAGGTTGCCCAGAGAGGTTGTTGAGGCCCCATCCCTGGAGGTGTTCAAGGCCAGGCTGGAGGTGGCCTTGGGCAGCCTGGTGTGGTGGGAGGTGTCCCTGCCTATGGCAGGGGGGTTGGAACTCGATGGTCTTCAAGGTCCTTTCCAACCTAAACCATTCTATGATTCCATAATTCAAGCGCGTCAGGCTGAACAGCTCGTTTTGTGAGTAACTTGGTGTCAGTCCGCTTGAGCAAACAGCAGCTCTTCTGCACGCGGAGGGCTGGAGGGTTGTCGGGGGGAGAGGGAATGGGTGTGCGGTGTGAGGGGGCGTACACGGGAGATGGAGATCTGTAGGGGGAAAAAACAAGTCCCGCGCTGAGCAGTGAGGAAGAAACACTAATTAGGCAAGGAAGAGGAACCCGCCAGGTTGCAATCCTGACCTAACAACCAATTATAGGATAATACAGCACAGTGATGCAGGGTAAACACTAAGTAGAGGATGTTTCTGAATTAATTCCTTTTTGAAACACAGCGATCATTTAAAAACATCCGGTACCCTAATTTTAAACTGCCCATCATAGATGCCAGCACAGCCTGTGGTAAATTGTCCCAGTTGTTAAACTACCTGTGGTGTTTGAATTTGCACCCTGTTTCTAACCCGAATAGGTCACGTTCCAGCTTCTAGTCGCTGGACCTTGCTGGATGGCTGGGAGATGGAAAAGCCCACCAGCAAAAGGTGTGCTTTGTGTGGAGGGACTACAGGCCTTGTATGTGTGCAAAGTAGATGTAGGGACACTAAATAGTCCTCCGTGTCCATGGTGGAGCAAAGTAGTGGGTTCAGGTTAGGTACAAGGGGAAATTTGTACTGGCTGTGGAGGCAGCATGAGTGTATTTTTTTCTGGGGAGTCATGCAGCGTCCATCAGTGGAAGCCTTCTCAAACGCCTGCCAGGAATGGCATCATATAGACCTTGCCCTGGCTAGGGAGATTCACTAGTGTAGGGGGAACTCTTGAGTTCTTTCTAGCCCAAATTTCTTCAATTTCTCAATTCTCAATTGATTTTCAATTTCTAGAATGGAAATGGTCTGGGTTCCCGAAGCCTTCCCCAAACACTCTGCACTTGGGTCTTTGCTCTCCATGAGGGCTATAACCTGCAGTGGAGGAAAACGAGAAGAGCATTTCACCCAATTCCTGGGGCAGTGCAAGGAGGCAACAAGAGAGGGGAGAGAGACCAGGAAAAAGATTTGCAATTGCCCAAATGGGAATTGAATGCTCAATTCCATTGCTAGCAGCTTTTGCCCTTCATGGATCTCCCCTGTGACAGTCTCCTGGCAGAGACTGCGGCAGTGATGGTGGATGAGACAGGACTGAGCAGATCTGCCAGGTTGTACTTCCCTCCCGCTTCAACAGCTCTTACCCTTCGCAGCGCTACTTCGCAGGGAGGAGGCAGTGGATACTATGGTTTCATCATCTTTTTTTTTTTTTTATCCTGGTGCTGTCTCTGTGGAAGTTATATTTTAGCAATTCATTTTCTTAAAAATATTTCTGCTAAAATCATTACCAGAGGGTCCCTTGGCACCGGTAAATGTTTGCGAAAGCTGAATTGTGTTGATCAGCATTGCGGACAGGTGCCCTTCCTGCAGATTAAATCGGAGCCAGCGCTGCTGAGCGGAGTAACACGGGGTAAAGCAGGTATGAGTGATAAAAGGAGGAAGCCTTGAGTTATTTTGCTTTGCTATGATCACTTTAATCAGCGGCTTTCAGGAACAAGTTGTATTTTTCTTCAGCGCACATTACCAGTGTTGTAAATCATCGTTCCTCAGGGATCAGGGAGGCTGAGGTTATTTACTTGTTGGAACCAGAGTGAACAGATAAAGAAAGAGACTTACACGTTTCCTTTACAAAAGGAATCTGAATCAAAAGCCTTCCTCTGTATATTCTCCGCCTCTTGAGGGAAAACCTGAAATCAGGATCTGGATTTTGCACTTGCGTCTTGCTGTGACCACACTGATCCTAATCTTCCAGACTGGCGAAGAAAATATGGAGCCTAACTGTCGTTTAGGCTACTTGTTCTGCCTGTGCGCTTCCATTTAAGTCAGCCTTAACGACAGTTTCTCTTACTGAACACATTAGGGCAGTCTCATTATAACGTAATTATTTTATTGGAAGACATGCGTCTTTTTGCCTCATTCCAGAGCTTCCAGAGCAAAAATGCTAATACAGTTTGCAGTTTGATTATCATTGTGGTGACAGTCATTTTCCCATTTAATTTGGGCTTTGCTTTCGTTCTTTGGGAACAGAGCAACTGCTAGAGCCCCTCTCCCCCTTTCAAAGATGCCATCCTGAAGCTAGGAAATATTAGGAAATATTCAGCCAGGCACTGGGGCAGCAGAACAGGCACACAAAAGGCACATAATGAAATGTAATGAATTGTTGGCAAAAAGATCAACCAATTAATGCTTTCGGCTGTTGCAGCGCAAAAAAGACATATTCCCTCCCCCAAAGGTAGATCAAGCTCTGTTATGAATTCCTAAAGCCTCTTTAGAGAATTTAAATGCATCTTCCAGCTCTAAGCTGTAGACTCACGTAGCATTCCAGCAATAATATTTTCCCAAGGATGAACTGTTCCTGAACAGAATGGCCACTGAAGTGCATTTCATGTGTGAGGGATTTCAAGTTAGCAGGAGCTTATGGTTCTATAAGTGAGGTATGTATCATCTGTCAGAAAGCTAAGCATTTCCCCAAGAAGTTTGAAAAAAATCCTGTGAAGATGTTTTCAAATGTTGAGTACCAACCCAGTATTTTTTCACTTGTCTTTATTATCTTATGAGAGGCAAAAGGTGAAGAAGGAATGAGAACTTTAAGGAAGTAGGTTTTATTCTTTTATTTTTCGCAAATGAGAAATATTGCCATATTTTGTTTCATTAGTTTAAAAAAACACAGTCCTTCTTACAGAAATGGTCTTTTGAGCAAAAACCTGTTTCAGCAAGCTCCGTGCACATGCTCGGTGTTTTGGGAAAGAACAGAGGCATGGTTTTCAAAAGACATGAATGATCTTGGATGCCTTTACCTCGTGATACTCAGCTAGAGTTCCTTCAAACGGACTTGTTTTCATTGTCCCCAAAAGGCCTCCTTCAAATCAAATCAGAGTCTCTTGTGGTTTTTCAGATGAACACGAGATATTTGCCTAGAAAGTGCACGCTGTTCACGTGAGGGAACAACTACATTTTCCATTGCCCCATAAAATTGCAGAGGGCTTATACTGCAAGGGCCATTTGACTTGGACAGTTTTGATGTTTTGATGTCCACCTGAGACTGTGAAATCCACTTCCCTGGGCCAAATTCACTCCTTATGTGGCTTCCTTGAATGTGTTGACTTCAGTGGATTTACACCAGGGAAAAACATTTTCTGTTTAAATCAGCAGGAGGGAACTTCAGTTCCCTGCAGCCACACAGCAGATTTATAAGCGAGCAGAAGGTGACTTTTACTGGAGGACCCTCTCTCTGTCCCCCAGGTATATCGAGGATAAGTTTGCAGAGCATATTCTTAGCCTCTGGGCTTCACTGCTTCAGGGCAAGGGTTTGCTAATCCGCAGTGGCTCTCGGCATCTCCAGGCCAAGGCAGAGCCTCATGGGCTTCCAACTAAAGCCCTTCTGCTGGAGCAGCATGGCCACCCCAGCTCTGAGATGCAGCAAGGCAACGATTATATTTATCAGCCTATTTCATAGAATCATAGAATGGTTTAGGTTGGAAAGGACCTTGAAGATCATCTCATTCCAATCCCCTGCCATAGGCAGGGACACCTCCCACCAGACCAGGTTGCCCAAGGCCACCTCCAGCCTGGCCTTGAACACCTCCAGGGATGGGGCCTCAACAACCTCTCTGGGCAACCTGTGCCAGTGCCTCACCACCCTCACAGGGAAAAACTTCTTCCTCATGTTCAATCTAAACCTGCCCTCTTCCACTTTGAAGCCATTCCCCCTCGTCCTATCACTCCATGCCCCAGTAAAAAGTGAACTTGAACATGAAGTTCTGAGTAAACCGTGAGCTGAGCCCTGCCTTCGCTGCAAGCCCTTGGGCAGAGCCGAGGGCCGGGAATCAGAAGAGCTGAAGAGGGCTGAAATTGCGGACGTATCTGCGATGGCCGTGCCTGCAGCCTGCCCTGCTAAAGCTCTGTGCCGGTGACAAATGGCTCACGTGAATGGGATCGTCCAGCACAGAGGATGCGGCGGGTGCCCAGGCAGGGGCAGGAACCTGGACATCTCCTCCCACCGGCAACACGCTGCTGACAGAGGAACGGGGTTTTGAACTCAATCTGCTGGAGACTCAGGGGCCTTCCAGGAAGGATGCCGAAGAGGGCAGGGAGCTGCAGGATATTCTCTTTTTCAGGAGCAAATGCCTTTTATGCAATCATTTTAGACCCCCTCTTGGCTTCAGTGCCCTCCCCAGGACAGTGAGGCTGATTATTTGTGCTAATGTCCTCATCTCTGGTGAACAATATTGCTGCTATGTTTAATATGAGAGAGGCTTATTACAGTATTATCTAGAATGAGCCATAACCATTATAAGTTGCTCTGTATCTCAAAGCTAGTTTTAATTAAAACTGCCAATAACTTTTGAAGTCTTTGACTTCTGGAGTTGAAGCAAAGGAACAAGACACTCAGGTGGTTTCATTTGATTGTGCGACTCATTACGAGAAGGGTAGAATCGGGTTCCCGGGCAGCTGAGCCCTGCAGTTTCTGTGCTAGCTGTGAGTCGATCGGAGCCCGGCTGGGCTGGTCTTCCCACCACGTGTGTGTGTCTGGGAGCAGGTTATCGTTTCCACAGGCCCATGGAAGGAGGTGTTGTCCTTCCTCACTCCACTCAACTTGGTTTTATTACGAGCCAAAGCTGTGGGACTTTGCCTCGCCTGGGACGGTATTTGATCCGACGCCCTGCTTGCCAGAAAGAAAGAACTGGGTCCTCAGCAACTGCTTGGTCTGGAGTAAATGCAGAGAGTTTTCCTGCTCCCTCCTGAGCTTCGGCAAACCTGGACATCACATCTACTGCTCCACCAACGCGTGTGACAGAATACGAGGTCACGTCTCCCTTTACCTGCAGGAAATAGAAAAGAACCTCACAAGCACGATATTAAAAGGCTGAAATGAACATGCAATTAGAGATCAGAGAAGCCTTCTTGCAGGAAAGTGCTAATTAGTCCAATCAGAGATTTCTGTGTCTCTCTTCCCCTGTGCACATCAGAGTTCCAGCTTTTGATAGTCACAGTAAACTTGGAAAATCCATTTATATCCAACACCTGATAGCTGGCGTAAGCTACGCAATTGATCTTCTTTGCTCAGACCTTTGCCTGTGACCTACAGGCGATCCATACGTGAACGCAGCAGAGGTGGGCTTGGGGCCATAGCTGACACTGAAGGCAGTTTGCAGTCGGATACTCTCGTTGGTTTGAAGCAATCCCCCCATTTACCGTGTCCCACCTCCATCCTCGTGCCCTGTGAGACTGTGGACGTGTTGGAGAAGTTACAGGTAACACGTGGGGCAGGTTTCCAGCGGGGAGAGGGGAGAGGGACTGGGATTTCATGCACATTCCTGCAGCTTTGTGAGGAGGGGACCGCTTCAACCCCAGAGCCAAAGAGGCATAATGAAGAATTAAATGACCTTTTCCTCCCACTTCCTCTGCCTATGCTTCGTCTCCTGAATATCACCGGGGTATGTGGCACGTTTTTTCCACTGATGTCAATCGATGGGCGATTTCCCCACCTCAAGTACTGGTGGGTCTCCACTGTTCACTAGCACCTCCCATGTGCCAGTACACTGAGTACTGTCATCACTACCTTCCCCAGAAAAACCATCCCAGATGTACCCCCCCAGGAAACGTACACTCGGATTTGCGACCCGTCCCGTTCCTTGGGGCGTAGAGACAATCCTACACCATTACATGGCTCGAATAATCTGGAAGCCCACCAAGTCATCCATCCCATTGCTGCAGTGATATGATTAGAGGCCTTTGTAACCAACCGTGTGTACTTTGGCTTTATGTTGGTATCTAATCAGTTCACGCTGAATCAGAATTAGCACTGTAATGTGAGGAAAAAGACAGCATATTTGTTTGGGAAAATAAAGGCAGGCAACGATGGTCTATGTGAGTGATATTCCTTCTTAACTGTGCCATGAAATCATTTTTTCTCAGCCTGAAACTTCAGTCTCGATTTCCTTAATAGCCAGTTCTTTCATTTTGTTCTCCTTGTTCGGCCTTAAAAGTTATTTACAAGGTACTTCTAAAAGCGGATGATTTAGGCTGCTCTAATGCTTGGTTTGTTTTTGTCTCATCAAATTGCCTGCTGACCTGCAAGCAGCGGCCAAATCAGACTGAAATTAAAAAGGTGGTGGAATATGCCCCAGTCTCTCCTCAATCAATACCAGCCTAAATTACTCCAAACCTGGAGCCATGGTGCATGTAATACATCATTTTGTAACCCCATAAATTGCTTTTAGCCAGTCTCTTCTGATTTCTTTTTAATGGCCTTTCAGCTAAGATCAAGTGTAGCATCGGTTTCGCATCAGCTGCGTACCCTACCCGGGGACCGTCTCACACTGGCGCTGGGATGAGCTCAGCCAAACTGTTGTAGCTCCTCGATGTTGGTCGTTTGGAAGTTGCTCTGAGGCGCCTCCCCTTTGCGAAGCGCACTCAGAGAGGCAGGGCTTGCCTGCCGTGGACTGTGAGGTCCTGCCCAGGGCTGGGTTCTAACTTATCTCATCCTTGTTTTAAGGAAGAAAGGAAGGAAGGGAGGTGGAGAGAGAGTATATTGGAATTTGGGATATAACCCCTGGGTTACATAGCTCCAAGGCACTAGCCCTTCCTACGCTTTATTTTGGAGAAACGGAGCAGTTTCAATCCCCACTGGGGGCCTCCAAAAGCTGTGGTCCTGCAGACCTCTTGCCGTGGCCTCCAGAGACCGCAGCTGGGGAGGTGGTGCCCTGGGCGGTGCGTCTCCTGCTCCTGGATCATCCCTTTGCCTGCATGGAGCCGCGGGAGACTCGGAGAGCAGGTGTCGAGCCTCCCCTCCTCCTGAGACGGCCCCGCGGCTCGTGCTGGGATGGAAGATCCTCACCATCTGCTAGCGTTGCTGGCCTGGCCATGCCACTCTCTTCCCAGCAGGTACGTGCCATATCACAAAACCTGCTGCAGGAGAGCCCTCGACCTGCCTTTGGACCATGGCTGAGCTGGAAATGTGATGGCCGCTGAGAGACCAACTTGATCCCCTCCAGTGATCCTTTCTAGAGGCTGTGTCCACAGAGTTATTTCCAAATGGCTTTTAAGAGAGACGAGTGAAGCGCAGCACAACCAGAAGCAGGACCGACGCTGCATCCCTTCAAACAGGACGCTCTCATATTGGTGGCTTTCCCTGCCCTCAACTCCCTTTCTGTGACTGTTTGCACAACACTCCCAGTTTCAGGAGACGCCTTCTCGTCTCCCTCGAGATGTGCAGCAGAGGGACATCTGCTCTGGGTGCAGCCCCTCCACCGGTGCTTTTCCAAGATCCCCCTGTAGGGTACCAAGTCTTCTGTAAAATAAAGTGTATTCCCCCCTGGGCTTAATTTCAAGGGAGGTGTTGGGAGAGTAAGAAATAGCATGTTCTCTGCTTTATGCAAGTCCCACTATCCCAGACCTTCCTGGACAAGTCTACTGGATGCTGGCTGCTCCGCACACTCTGCACACGAGTGGGAAAGGAAAACTTTTCCTCTAATGTCAGTGACATTCATCTCAGTTTTAAGCAGAGGGGCGGGTGCAAGGGAACAAACAATCATTTTGCCATGAGTTTTCTTTCTTGGTTATGCACCTAGAGCCAGTCATAGAGATGGATGGAGTTTCTCATCCGTCTTCCCCGGGGAGGTGCATTTCTGCCACCTAACAGCGAGCTGCGGATGGGAGCTCCCGGGACGTCACTCACCATCCCCACACCTCTTCTGCAACCACAGCATGGCTTCAGCCTGGTCCTGCCGTTCCCTTCCGCGCTTCCTGCCCCCTCGGGGTCCTTCCCCAGCAGTGCAAACACGGGGGACCTGGAAGCAGAGCCGCTCAGAGCGGTCCCGTAGGGCGCCTCGTCTGCTGTCGGGCAGGCAGCAGAGTCCGGCCCCTCTGCGGGAGTGGGGACAGGGGCTTTGGGATACGAGAGTGAAATCCAGGAGCAGATGTTTCTGGAGGGTCACTTTGGAGGTGCCAACCCCCCCCCCCCCCCTCTTTTTACCTTTACCGAGAGAGAGTAAATGTGGCCGTTCCACTGTTGTTGCAAACGCCACAAGAAAACCCAACTGTGCTCAACAGCAGACAAAAATGCTATTGACTGTGGCAGATAAGAGGACAAAGGGCTCACTGGGGGGGACACGGAGCTGTAAGGGTCGTGCCCACCCACCCCCTCCCCACGACACCCACCCATCCTCCCTGCGACACCTACGTGCTCCCACTTGCCTCTGGCGTGACCCGCGGGCTCCTTCCTCCAGCAAATAACAATGTAAGGAAACTGGAAAGATTTTATAGAGCTGCACTGAAAATAAATATTTCTACGAGTGAGTAATGGGAACTTTAGGCAGAAGCGGTGGGTGCTCGCTGGACACCAGCTGTGTTTGGCTGCAGTGCCTTTCTCTTGGCTTTTCTCTTCCACTTTTCCCCAGTGATGGTCTTAAAGAGCTATTAGGAAATCCTGGATGAACTATGGAAGAGGCTGTGATTAAAGTACAGCCTTGCTCTGTGTTGGTGCAACGTGCGAGTGAAGTGATGGGAGACACATAATGAACTGAACTGCCCATAAGATGCTTAAAATTTGTTGATTTAATCTCTGCAATCTGTAGCACCCTGAAGTGAGGATGTAGGCTGTGTTGCAAAGAGCTCAAAACACTTTCAGATGTTCGGAGATGGTCAGAGAACAGATTTTCCTATCAGAATTACCAAACACACCCTCCTTCCACCGAAACACAATCTTTTAAAAAAACTTCTTAATGGGAAAACTCTGCCTGCTGTTGGAGGGCAGAAATGCAAATATCCTATTTCAAGTTGGCATTTTTAAAATGAAAATTTCTATTTTGGCTTGTTGCCAGTTTTCCCAGGGGGAACGCCAGCATTTCCCACTGGAACTGCTGGCTTCCTTTCAAATGATTTTTAGTTTGGAAGGAAATTAATTTTTCTCTCGGGACAATTACAGGGTTGGTCTCAAAGGAAACAAAATGCTTCTGTTACTCTGGGAGAAAATGCCACGTTCCCCCCTGCGTGCCAACGTCCTCCGTACTGCACAGGCCGCTCGTGTCCTTTTACGTAAAAGAAGGATGCGAAGGGCAGCGGGTGTGATGGGGGAAGACACGTGCAAGCAGTGGCAGAGCAACCCGTGAGCAACTGGCCTTTGTTTTTCTAGGACCTTAAAATGAGCTGCTACCGCAGGACAACCCACCCAACCGCATCCTGGGCTGCATCGGCAGAAGTGTGGCCAGCAGGGCGAGGGGGGGATTCTGCCCCTCTACTCCACTCTCGTGAGACCCCACCTGGAGTACTGCCTCCAGCTCTGGAGTCCCCAACAGAAGAAGGACATGGACCTGCTGGAGCGTGTCCAGAGGAGGGCCACGAGGATGATGCGAGGGCTGGAGCACCTCTCCTCTGAGGAGAGGCTGAGAGAGTTGGGGGTGTTCAGCCTGGAGAAGAGAAGGCTCCGGGGAGATCTCATTGCGGCCTTCCAGTCCCTAAAGGGGCTCCAGGAGAGCTGGGGAAGGACTTTTTACTGGGGCATGGAGTGATAGGACGAGGGGGAATGGCTTCCAACTGGAAGAGGGCAGGTTTAGATTGAACATGAGGAAGAAGTTTTTCCCTGTGAGGGTGGTGAGGCACTGGCCCAGGTTGCCCAGAGAGGTTGTTGAGGCCCCATCCCTGGAGGTGTTCAAGGCCAGGCTGGAGGTGGCCTTGGGCAGCCTGGTCTGGTGGGAGGTGTCCCTGCCTATGGCAGGGGGGTTGGAACTCAGTGATCTTCAAGGTCCTTTCCAACCTCAACCATTCTATGATTCTATGATTCTGTGGAACCCAAAGCAAGTCCGGGTGGGATTTCCCGGCTCTGGCCGCGAAGGGAGAGAGCAGCGTAACAGCTTTGAGAGCGCTTTGAGGTTTGCTGTGCTTCTGCTGCCTTTCACCAGGAGCTGACAGAAGTTTCAGGGTGACACGGAGAGGCCATTCCGGTGGCCTTTTTCCTCTCGATGGGCTTCAAGTGGGTTAAGGGCTGCCCAGAAGTCACCGCACTTTACGAGCGATGCGGTCCTGTGCGTGCAACCGGGATGGTGCCAGCAGTGTCAGAGGAGGGAACCGCTTATCGTGGTTATTCTCGACACGGAGTCTTAAAGCTCCTCAGATCTTCTGTAACTGAACAAAACGCACATCCAGCCGCAAACTTAATTCCTTTTCATTTCTTTCTGCACAATGGGAGCAGCGTGCCATAGGTAGGTAAGCCCTGGTGCCTTTTTACATATCTTTATTTGAGATTGCAGTATTTAAAACTTTCAGTTAATAATAATAAAAGCCCTCTTAATTAATAGAGCTTGTAATAGCGACACTGGCGTATAGAGCAAAATTTGACAAGAGAAATTACTTCTGCAGAAGTATAATAATGAACTCGTGTGCAGATCACAATACTGATAGGCATAATGTACTGCATCTGGTTTCAATTTGCAGGTTTGACCTTCCGCCAAAAATGAATTTTAATAGGCAATTGACTTAAATAATTGGTATGTGTTCAAATCAATACTGGAACGTGATGGCTAAGTGGTTAAAATAATTGAGGTGTATGAAAGGGTTTTGTAAAGATTTTCAGATTCGGATCAGAAGGACGATGTTTGTGGAGATGGGAGCTTGGTCCTATGGCTGTGTTACCACTAAGGCACCGCCTACGGCCGTCACTTCAGCAAAACTACATTTTTTACCTCCTGGAGCCCTCCCAGCAGGATGGCTGCTTCTCCCAGCCCCACGGAAACAGGCTGCGGTGCGTCCGCTCTTGCTCAGGGCTTACGGAGATGAGGAGGACGCCGTGCTCTCGGGATTGCTGTGGGAGGGAGAATCCGGGTGCGCATCCACCCCGGTGTCAGCCGGAGCCGCCTCGGGGATGCTGTGGCGGGTGCGCTGCTCTCAGCCCCCGCGGCTGCCCGGGGCCGGACACGCGGAGGGGTTTCGGGGCTCCGGTTCTGCAGGTAACGCCTGTATGATCTTGGCGAGCTCATGTTTGGCATGTGCAGAGGGAAACCCTGTTTCTGCAAAGGTGCCTTTAGGTTGTAAAGCCCGGCTGTTACTCTGGGTTTCGTTTGCAATGCGTGGATGAGAGCAGGGGGTGCCTCACGGCCCCCCGGCAGCGAGCGCTGACAGGTACGTAGTGCTGGAGACTGCCGAGGACCTGTTCTCTCTCCTGAAACTAATGCAAACGAATTTAACCCTGCACGTTAAAAACAGGCGCTGAAAAATGAAGGGCAAGACAGCCCACCGTGGTTCAAGACCCCATTCCGAAAGGTCGTGGCTGCTGCCAGCCCCGCTGGCCACCGCGGCCGGGGTGGTGGCACCCAGCTCTGCTCTTTCCTTCCCCCGCCCCGGCTCCAGCAGGGGCTCTCTGCGCCGGGCAACTTTGCCCATGACTTGTGAGGCCAAGTGTAGAGTCCGGGTGGTTCTTCCCTTGCTGATGTGGGTCTGCAGAAGGAGCAGCAGCACTGGTTTGTCATCGGTGGAAGAGGCGGCAAAGCCCCAGTGACACACTGGCGCTGAAGCGCAGGGCGAGCAGTGGAAGCTTTTATTACATCTCTATGCATGGGTTATTTTTTTTTAGATGTACACTTTGCTGCTGACTCTACCCCTAACATCTTCATGTTTCTACCACATAGAAAAGTTTGTTTCTTTGTCCAGAAAGAAAAAAATACCCACACAAGAAACCATCAAAACTGTTTGCATTTAGACACTGTCAGCCTTTTCCTCTAGGTTGGCCTCTCCTCTCTCTCCCATGAGACAACACAAAGGATTTGTCATGAAAGCCCCAGCTCTCCTCCCTGGGCCATCCAGGCGGCTGGGGTAAGAGCTTTCAGGTGGAGAAGATGGTGGGTTTTTTTTCTGCATTGAATGCAAACCACCTGAAAATCATTAAGGGCCGTGAGTTTATAAAAGGCTCCTCTCCAGCTCAGTGGGATGGTAGTGGGTGAGGAGTTCAGGTTGGAGGTTTGCAGGGTGAAGAACTTTTGCAGAGGAAGGAGATGGCTGTGGGAAGAGGAGCTGCTCAAGAGCCTGGATGGAGGTCAGGGGGTGACTGCTCTGTTTTTGCTTGTGCTGGAAACAGCTGCTTTACTTTGGGGTTCAATCTTGTGTTGAGGGGTGCTGAGGAGCAGGAGAGGGCTTTGTGCTTGGGCAAACCAAGCGAGGAAGCAAACCTGCTTAAATATGGTGAAGTTCTCTGGTCTTTCACAGAGCATGTTTTGGGGAGTGAGGGCTCTGCCCGTCCCAGCTCGTGCAGTTCAAGCAGCTTTCAGTAGAGCTGCTCCTGTCGGTGCCGGGGAACTCAAATGCTGACCTGAGTTTGTGAGGAGCACCTGGGAGAGATTTGTGGGTATGAAGTGCAGCGCTGACTCTGTTGGTGGGTGGCAAATGTGGTCTATGTCCTGGAACGGTTTCTGTTCTGATCTGTGTTTCTATCAGGAAGAGGGGGCTGAGCTGCAGAGCTGATTAATAGGCAGGACTGGGGCGGGGGTGTGAGCTGGAAGGGGAAAGGCTGTGGGCTTTGGCTGTTGTGGTTATGACAAGTTCTGTCTTCCTTCCCTTTTACCTGTCTGCTTCTCTTCGCCGACTGCGGAGAGGTGACTTTTGTGGAATGTCTGAATGCGTGTTCCAACCGATCAGGAAAATGTATTAAAAACAGCGAATGCCAAAATCGAGGGGCTTTTGCTGTTGGCAAAGACTGTGTGACAAAGCCACCAGGTACCCTTGGGGCAGGTCGGAGGAGCTGCCTCGCCATGCTTTGTGGCCCAGGGGAGGACCTCGGTGTCCCTGGGGACCGCGGGCTCTGCGGTGTGTGATGCCGATGTGCCCGAGGGCGGCGGGAGAAACCCCCCATCTCCCAGGAGGAGCCAAGCGTGTCACGGTGGGGGTTCCCTGCCAGGAGGCACCTCGCTCCCAGCAGACCGNGGGGGGGGACCGGACCCGCAGGGGTGTCCCTGTGGCTGTGCCCAGTTCATGGCTGGGCTCTGAGCTCTCCTCGGATTTTGAAGTGTGGTGGTGGGGAAGGTAAGAAACTTGGGCTCTGGGGGTGGTCTGACCCTGGGGGTGGGCAGCTGCTGTGTCCTCAGGGGGTTTCTGCCGTCACCGCTGTCTGGGCACCGTTGCTGGGGCTGGCACCGGTGTCTCCACTCGCCCCAGACTGGGCAAGGCTCTGTCCCACCTGGGAAACCAGTGTTCTAACTGGGGGCTGACTCCTGGTGGTGTAACCCAGCTCCAGGGGTGTAAATGCTGTGACCTGCTGGACGTGCGGCAGGCTGGGGCTGAGTGAGGCTCTTCTCCTCTTTCATCTGCTCTTCCTCTCGGAGTTGGACTCCCATACGTAGACTGAACAATGGCATAAACATCGTTGTCTGCATTTTAGCAAATACTTCATGCTTTTAAGGCTTTTTTCTTTATTGGAAAAGAGGTGGGCAGGAGCTGAAGGGCTGTGAGGGGAGAGACGTGTTTTGTGTGTGTTTTTTTTTAAGTTGTAAATTCTGCAGAATAGAAAACATTTTTAGATACTTTTGCTCTCAAAATGGAACAGCTGCCAGCTCAAATATTTTTGTGGTGCTTCTGTAAATAAGGTTCACAGGTATGAGTGATATGGCAATCTGTCATCGTGCCAAGTGGCCGCTCCGCTCCATGACTGCGGTTTGATCCTGATGCAGAGTAACTTCTTTAATATATAGCGGAAATAATCATAGCTTGTTTTCCCGGGATATGCCTTCTTTAGAAAGATAAAGAAGCTAAATCCTTCCATCAAACCGTGTTTCTGCTTAATTAATGTGTGCCACAGAGCCTTTGGTAGAGTTGCAGTTCCCAGGCGTGACAAAGATGAACGTGGCAGTGGATGGCGGATGGGTCTGACACTGACAGAAAGGCATTGGGGGGGGGAATTTACCCTTTTCTCTTTGAGTAACTGGACATCCTCAGCAGTGCATCCGTCATAACGATGCCGAGATAATCTGTCTTCTACAGCCCGAAATCTGATAGGATTCGGGTCTGACAGTGTGGAAAATAGAAGCTGTCTTGGCACCGAGCGGGCTGGCGGGGAGACCTCTTTTACAAAATGCTTTTCGCGGCTCTACGGTATGTACTCGAACTATTCTCCAGCGCTGAAGCAATGCCTGGAGGAGGAGCGGTGCCTTCTGGAAACATTTCACTCCCATATCTTCTGGAAAGTTCATTGCTGCCTTGACAAAATTCAGTTTTTATTAAAAATGATTAATGTCTATGAATTTAATCAAGGCGTATTCACACAGCGGCAGCTTTACTCTAATAGTTTGATTTTAAACAGCTTGTGTCCTGATGCGTGAGGTGTGTTATATTATTTGACAGCGGTGACATTTATATCTGTAATTACTAAATGGTGACAATCCGTTGGAAAGCCTGCCCCACTCGAGGGAACGAAATGGATGGGAATGCACGGCACCGAAAAGCACAAAGTGCCACAATACATCAGCGCATCCTGAGATGAAAAAAGATGGGGATGACATTCTCCTACCGACAAAAGCACATACGTGTTCCCCAATAAATTGCTGAGTTTTAATTATTTCTTTTGTATCCATGAAACATTTGCTTCCTGCTGAGTGCCTGACACAGTTACCTCTTCAGTTCATAACACAGGGGCGTCTCGACAGCAGATGATGTCATACGCAGCAGTCGTGGGTCTCCCGGGGTTTGATTACAGAATGCTGAGAAACGGGGCAAGTCACGCTGGAATGGAGAACCCAAATCTGATATAAATCTCGAGAAATCGGTCGGGGGGAAAAGTATGTTTGGAGCTGCTGTTTTTAACGTGCTGAGATGTAGGATAAACTTATCAGCTGTGTGGAAAGTGGCTTTGGACTGCTGACACTTTGCAGATACGATCCCTCCCCCGGTTAAGAGGAAACTCGGTATTTATCAAAGCGCCTGAGAAGTAGGGTAGTAGGGAAAGGAGATGTCCTCAGGCCTGCTGGTAATTAACGGTACTTATCTCCTAGTTAAGGAAGAGCTGTTGGATGAGATTGCTACCCGGATTGTGCAGATGTGGTAAGAACAGAGAGATCTAAATGGAATCCATGACTTTGGCTTAGGTCACCTGCTGGGATGGCTGGTGGCACTGGGCTCCACTTGTCCTTGACATGAATCTCCTTTTCTTGTCTGCATGGTCTGTTAGAGCATTCCCAGTCCAGTTTGGGTCTCTGTCCTGGTCACATAGCAACCCATAGGAGAAAAATAGATCTTGTTGGACCCGCACAACACGCAGAAACCTCCTCAGAACTGCTCCTCTGGAAGATCTAACACTTCTTCCTCTTCAGCTAGCCCTCCAACAACCTCTGAGCTGGTGCCTAGCTGGGGCTAGAGCATCTGGCTTTGGTGCAAGCAGCACGGACAGGACCTGGGGACCAGATACACCCAGCAGCACGTGGCAGAGGCTTTTCCATATTAGCTGGATTATTAAGGCAAGGCACCAAGTTCTAGAGCTACCCCAGGTCATTGCAGGGTCTGACAAGGTGGTCTTCAGAGGAGGTGGGAGTTAGCTGTGAGAAATCGGGGCACGGGCAGTCCTGCCCGGTGGCTGGAGCAAGACTGCGTATCAGACTACAGACGGGGAACATCTGGGACACCGGGGCCAGCACACGGACAACACAGAACACTGGTGAGGGTGGGAGACTAGTGAGACCCCCCAAACCAGGTGCCTTAGGAAGACCTAGGTCAGAAGCGTCCCATACTGGAGGAAGAGTTTTGCCTTCGTGGTCTCCCAGGCTGCTCCCCAACAGCTTGTGCTGTCTGGGGGCTTTCCAGGAGCTCTTGCGTGTTAACTAACAGCTGAGGGGGATGGTGCCCTGGCTGGTGGGTGGCTGGAGAGACCGGCTGTGCAAGAGGGATGTCTTGGTTTTTTTGCCAAGCTCCTGTTGCTGAACAGGTCTTGCTGCAAATAAGTCTTGTGACTTCCTCAAGTTTGTGTTGCACCTGGATTTTTTCCGATAGTCATAATAGATATTTTTCCCTTTCCTTGTGCATTGAATTTATCCTTTGCAGGTGCCAATTTATACTGATTGCGGCTCATCAGTCTTGCATCATGTCTGCCACAGGGTTTCTTATGCTTTCTAATTTTCTGAAGGAAATGTGTATCGACAGCTCTCAATGAATTCCACAGTACAGGAGGCGCATGCAGTGCCGAATCCTCGCAGAACGGCGAGTCCCAGACAGACAGTGCCTAATGGTTTTATTCTCAAGTAAACGTTTGATTATATTAATCCAACAATGGAAAAAGTAGCACAAGACTTATGATAGCCCTCTTAGTCAAAATAAAAACACTATCAAAAATAAGTGACCTATATGTCATCTTGCCATGGGTTCTTCAGTAGATAGCAAAAACTGTCTTTTAGATAAGAATGAAGTCCTCTTTCCCACATGGTTTTCTAGGTTTTTTTTTAATCTAACTTTGCTTTCAGGAATGATCTATAAACTCTATCAGTATTTATGTAAAAAGAGGTTCATAATTCAAAATGAAGAAATGAAACATTTAGGTAAGATTAATCCTGAAAGCATCACTGCTTTAGCTGTATAATCATTCATCTTATGACACAGACACATTTGCTTGGCTACTAACTTTTCCTTTGAAAAAATCTAGTTCCATTGCAGCTTAAAATATTAAAGGGGGGAGAAAGAGAACAAGTTTTGGGTAGGAGCAGTATGGGAATAGAAGCTGCTGGCATTTAAGCGAAAGGTAAAATGCCATATGTCTGGCACAGGAACAAAAATAATTAAACCTGCTATGTTTTGAGGGTGGTCCCTGACCATATGTACCTACTTAGTGCAGCTCTACAGGTTGCTGCCCGAGATGTCCCCGTAGAGGCAGCAGGATAGCGTTGCCTTTCTCAGTCTGGGGGAGATGCTCTGGTGGTCCTTTCCATCCTGGGACGGGTTAAAACGTCCAAGGTAAGAACTGCCTAGAGGGCATCTTAGCAGCAAAGACGGTACTGATCTCTCCAGGATACCCTCTGGGTGCTGAAGCGCTGTGCTCCTGTGCCGTTTGGGGCTGAGGCCACCACAGACCTCTCCTGGACCCCATCCTGGGGGTGGTCACTGCCTCCAGCGGGCATTGGCGTGCGCTCGCTCTGCCTGCGATGCTGCTGAGCGCCGCGGTGGATCGCGCGTGGCTGGCTTCATGAGATGAAACTGAATCTCGAATGTCCTGAGGCTGAGAGAGATTTTGCTTACTTGTCTATAGTATTTCCAGACCTAAAGCCTGATTGCTGTTGTGGCAACCTTGAACTTTCGCAGTTTCTCATCTTCCGGCTGAAATGATTCGGTCTGGCAGGAGGCTGGAGAGGCACTGAGCTGCTTATGAATGCGTAGCTTGTATCAATAAGGGAAATTAATGCCTCAAAACGATGCCACATGTCAGTTTCGCCACAGTTTAGTTGGCTGTTGATTTTCTTGTTGGTGTTTTATAGCTGAAATTTTCTTCAAATGCACTGTGGAAATTATGCCCTGCCCAGTTTGGGGTTACTGGTGGTGCACAGGCTGAGCTTGGGGTGTGAGCGGGGCGAGTGACTGGCAGGGATCGGTACTCCGAGTGCAAGGTCCTGTGAATCCTGCTGGAAAATAGATATGGAGTAGAAAGGTTTCACTGAGCAACTTGATGTGTGAAATCGAAATCCACATGGATCTTCCAGAACATGTTGAATTCCCATCTTGGGACAATCAGTGCTAACCAGGAGATCAAAGGAGTAGAGGGCGTGGGGCTAACAGGGATCAGCTGGCACGCCGAGCTCGGGTAACCGCAATAAATCCCTACTCCAGAAGATGCACCAAATATGTCACATATCCCCACAGGTCTGGGGACTAAAGCACAGCAGGTCTTGCAGGTCATGCGAGCTCCAGCACTGGCCGGGCTGTCTCCTGGGCTCTGATGTGCTGCTGGCGACTGCTCGGTACACAGCCCTGCCTTTTCACAGGCAATGTGGGAATGGGCTGCAGAAGCCCAGTAAATCCTGAGGATGCCGGCTCCCCTGGCTTAAACACCGTGCAATGCTTCAGCAGTTACAGGAGGTCGTCTAAATGCAGGTTGCCAAAAGGTGAAATTAATGTATTAGTCCTGACTATCTCAGAGCTTGACCTGCCCTTGTGCTGTGCTGGCTGCTGCCCCAGAAAATGCAGGAGATTCATAACAACGTGGATTTAAACAGGGCAGTAAGAGCTGTATCATGGCAATGTCATGGTGCTCCAGCCAGGTTGGGTGAGATCCGAGGGCTCCTGTTCCCGTCCGCATCACCCACTGCTCTGCTGCGTGGGAAATTAAAGGTATCTGTGTCTCTGGGGCCTTATAAGGTTTTAGCTTCTGAGGATAATGGTAGCTGAGGCATCTTACTGGCAAAAATTTTTTTCCTGTATTGTGCTGCCTGCTCTCCTCTGCGCTGTGGTGCCGCCTCCTGCTCTCCGAAAACAATCTGGATGGGAGGTCTGGTGAAGGGGTGTGATTAGCTGAGCTGTATTCGGAGCATTTTAAAAAAGTGGAGATGCTGTGGAATAGCAACACAGCCAATGCTGTCGGGATCCATCTGAGGGCGAGTGGTGGTGATGGAGTTGCCGAATGATGGCCGTGAGCTCGTTGGAGGTGGCCGGGGCGGCGGAGCTGCGGTGCGGGTGAGGGGTGTGGGGTGTGTGCCCAGAGCTCGGGGCACGCTGCGGAGGAAAACCAAGGTGGTGATGAGGGAGCTGAAGGGAGGTGTCGCTGCAGGTGGAACGGATGCCGTGTGGAAAGGAGCGAGGGGGTGGACCAGGGTGTTGGAAAGCGGAAAGCTGTTCCTCCTGTCCTGTTGAAGGGCAGCAACTGCGCGAGCCCTGAGTTACGGCTGTGTGTTGGTGACGCTGTGCTGAAGGGACAAACCCAGCGGAGACTCCCCCGTCCCGGCTTCGGGTGCCTTTGTGCCCACTTCCAGCAGCAAAGGGGCTGTACAGAGCGTGAAAGCAAATGGGCTCTCAGGTGTGGTGCTTCCCTCTGATTTATCCTCAGGAAAGAGCAGCCTGGTGTCAGTCCCACCGGGGAAGCTGCCGAAACCCGTCAGCTGTACTTACAGCTCGTGGCGCTCCACAGCGAGCCTGACCCCGGCTCCACGGCAAAACCCCGTTGTGATGCGGGGTGGTACCATAGTGGAGATAAATTAAAGGCCTGAGGGTTTTATTAGACTAAATATGAATGATAAAATTGCACTGGCGTTCCTGCAGTTGTATAATTTAACATAAGATTCAATTAGTTTTATCCTGCCCCTACATTTTTAATTTTTCAATATATTAAACTTGCTTTCCCCCACCCCCTGCCCCTTTCCTCTTCTGAAAAACTTGCGATTGCTTTGTGGAAATATTCAGTGATGAGGAGAATAAAAGATAAGAACAGCTTTGCAGGTGCTGCTGGGGCTTTTGGTACCCGCACAAACTGCCGTGTGGGGTCAGGGAAAAATGGAAGCAGCCGAAAGTTGAACTGAGTGTCGTGGCTCAGGGAAGAATCCCAGTCCTGTTCTGGGAAGTCACAAGCGGGTGCTGCTGGGATGAAGCTCCCCTGCTCGGCCAGACTCCCGGGGGAACGATGGTCCTCAATGGAAAGATGAAATGATGTGGATGTGGACTTTGTCGTCAAAGCAAGAGCAAATGGAGTCCAGAGCGGGCTGCTGCTCGCTGTGACGCAGTGTCACCCTCGCCACGTGATGAATGCCCTTTAGTGAGGGATGCCTACTCCTCCCTCTGCTCCTGTGGGAAAGCTTTTCCAGACCTGCTCTCCTCTAACGCTTAGACACTTAACTAACCGGTGAGTTTGTGCTGGAAATTACATGCAAAATTCCTCTTGTGCCAAAACTGTTTGGTCTTGCATGTTCCCGGTGGAGACGGGGATCGCTCCAGCGCGCAGTGTAAGAACAGGCAGGGTCTGATGCTAGAAGTCTGCCTGATCTAGTCAAAGGTGTAATGGTACCCCCGGTCTTTCATTTGCAAACCAAAATGAGCTATTTCTAATCTCCTTTTGTGATATTAACTAAACATCTACAGTTCTTTGTACCTGTTCCAGACTGAATTAGATCCTTCTCAAATCGGGGTGCCTGGGCTTGTCCTGTTTTTCAGATCCCCCACTGCTGCCTGAGCAGTGGTGCTAATCTCTGCTTCTCCTCAGCAGACCTTCCGTAATAATTGCAGAAACTCATTAGCCTCTCCTGTGGCCCAGTCCTATCGTCAGCTTGTTCTATCAACGAATACACAAAGGTGGTCACCTTCCCAGCAGCTATCCCTTACGCTCAAATACAAACTACTTTTTCCTGTGGGCTGTATTTTTTTTCCTGTCCCTATTTCAATAACTTCCCTGAAATGAACACCGGGTTGTTCCAGGATCTCTGTAGGCACGCGGGAGACTTGCAGCCGTTAGTACTGTGCATCGGAGGAGCACCTCTTGCAACTGAGAGGGAGAAGGATATCAGGCCAAATTTGTCAATATTGTCCGGCAATTCTGACGCCTCGATGGGAAGCCAGAGCTTGCTTAGGTTAGTGTCTGTCTGCCCTCCACGGTACGAGATTGAAGGATTACTCTGCAGGTGATGGGAAGACGCCTCCGTGGTGACGTTGGGGGTATTTCTACAGACCCTCCAGGTCTCTGGAGGGGAGGTTGGTGTGGGCTTGGCAGCCTCTGCCCTACCTGCTTGGGATGCGGGCGGTTACCCGACGTGGGAATTTGAATGTGTGAAGGTGGATCTGGGTTCTCCTACTGTAACGACTGCTCGGAGACCGCGCCGTTGTCTTTTTGAGAAGAAAAAAATCGCAAAGTGTTTCTGTTTCTTGGCAGGAAGGCTTTAGAGGAGGTGTTGTCACGACCTCGGGGAGCTGCTTGGGTCCAGCCCGCCCCTCTGCGCTTCACGCTGGTGCAATTCAAAGCAGTTTAAATAACTATGACAGTTCTCCTGCAAAGTCAAATGAAAGGTTGCCCAGAGAGGTGGTGGAGTCTCCCACTCTGGAGACATTCCAAACCCGCCTGGACGCCGTCCTGTGCAACCTGTTGTAGGTGACCCTGCTCTGGCGGGGGGGTTGGACTAGATGATCTCCAGAGGGCCCTTCCAACCCTGACCATTCTGTGAAAAGCAAACATGCAAACACGTTGTACAGTCACTGTTAGCCAACAGGAGGACCGAGTGATGCTTAATGGGTCAGGTTGCCTCAAGCACCCAAAACTGACCATGTATAGCACGCTACAGTTGGGTTTTTTTCTTGCACTGGATGAAGTAACACACAGAGCATCGTCTCTAATCATCAGGTCAATTCCTGTGACAGAAAATCTGATCAAACCCTTAATTTAACTTCAATTGATTTGATCGCACCGGCATGTTGAGAAGACACTTATAAAGACCACTTCAACCTTAATAAATCCCAGAGAAAAAGAGACGGTTCTTAATTTTCCAGTTGGCTACGTAGAATTTGTTAAAGCCATATTCTGTGAAAATTGGCTTACCCTGGAGAGCTTCCAGTCGGTCACGTTGTGCCTTAACAAAGGGCCTCGGTAAAGCGGCAGATGAGCACCGAAGACCGGAATGGCTGAATGTGGTGGGTGGTTTAAAAATTCCTTATTAAAGGAATTGTTAGTGCCCTTGTGAGCGACACGGCTGCTTTAGAGCATTCGGTCCTCTCCAGAAAGGAGACCATGGTGTCGGCAGCGGGAAGTACTGATTGATTCGGCCAGGGCAGGTGTGTATTGAATCTGCAAATAAACTAAGGGTTTATTTAGGGACTTGACTTATTGCTTTCAGGCTTTGTGCATCTTCCCACCCAAAAGTGCAGCGTAGGCTACGCAGAGTGCCCGGTCCTCATCAATGACGTGAAGACTCTCAGATGTCCGCATCTGCGCACGACTTCCAAAGTCAAATGACGTGAGCTGGAGCTGCTCAGAGCACAGTACAGGGCACAGCTATTTTTGTGGGCTCTCATTGACAAATAAAGACCCTTTCCATTGACTTCAGTGGACGGTCTCATTCCTTAACGGAGCAATTACCTTACTGGCGATGCGAATGCACGAGTTCCTCGCTATTTTCTTGCTTTCTTGCTATAAACCTGCTCTCTATTACTATTGACCGGGCTGGTACCCATATAGAGGGGATTATTGCATAGTGAGAGTGGGGTGCTTTGTGTATGGGGATGATGCATCCACCTTCCAGCTGCTGTTCTCGGTTCCAGAGCTGTGCAGGGCGGCGGTATTTGTAGAGCAATCCTTTCAATATTTGTTAAAGCTATCTGCGGTATTGGGTAGGGCTTCTTCTTCTGTTGAAATAGAGTTACTGAATGTATGCACAGAGATGTTTCCAATAGGATTATTTTATAAAGCGGAAAATAAACCGAAGCGCTGCCCAGATTGAAAAACATACCGGATTCTTCTTGGATTCCTACTGAATATAGAAATTAAGGCTGTTCTTAAAGAAAGAGAAGATTTTTTTCCTTTGCAAGGCCAAGTCTGAACTTGCTGACACTTTTTCACTGACTTCAAGGAGCACCGGGTCCTAATTTGTAACCACGTGCTTTCTGCTTTGTGAATTAGCAGAAGTAATTAAAATCTAAACGGCCTATTTCTGGCTGGAGTCTATGGACCTCAGATACTGTAACTGCTGAAGGGAACATCTTTTAATCAGCTGTAGTTGAGCTCTGTTCCTCTTTAGGACTTGGGGGAAATGGGAGCTGTAAAGAGGAAAACGCAAAATGTAAAAAGCCGTATTGTTGAGGGCAAATATCCTCTTCTCTTCCCCACATTTGTTACCATTAATGTTGCTCTTGGTGAGAGCAGGTGAACGAAGGCTGTTTTCTGGGAGGAGTGGTGTGGATCCACCAGAGCAGATCAGAAAATTCAAGCCGTGGTCTGCTTTCCAATTCACTTTTAGGAGCTTGAGAACAAATCCGAGTGGAAAAGTTAAGGTAAACCACATTCCTCTTGCTCTAGTGATTTAAAATCAAAGATGAGTGCAGAGGAACACGGAAGATGGGAAACCTAATCCAAAGAAAAACACTGTGTTGCTGTGAACTGTGGTACGGTGTCACCTCTGTCTTCCGCAGGTGTGTGGGAACAATGATGTGAGATGAGCTCTGGCCAGATGCTGCGTTTTCACCCTTCCCCACTTTGAGCAAGGCGTTCTTGACGACAAGCTGGGAGCGCTGCAGCATTTTGCCTTTACTGCAGATATTGCAATAATGAAAACTTCAATTCAAATCACTGCATAACTCCAGGACAATCGGACTTTTTTTCATTAAGAGCAAGTACATTTCTAGCTCTCGTGGAGAGAAACCTTGAGCTAAGTATAGCCTAAAGCATTTAAACAGATGGCAGATGAAAATAATGCAATGGTTGGAGCTCTTTTAATAATGACTCTTAGGCTTAATTCATGACTTTAAAGCTCTTGGGTTTGGAAGTGGGAGGACCCCTGGGGTCTGAGGCACATCAATAACAGTAATGGCCTCTCTATGGATTGATGAGCTTAACTGAGAAATGCAAGAAACCAGCTGTGCTCGGTAATGACGGCAGATCCATCACAACTTCTGAGCAGTGCCCTGTCCGTGTGTACCTGGGATGCTTCTACCTGGCAAACGTGGGCCTGAGCAGTTCGGCAGCGTATCCTCACCTTGTGCGTGTGGGCTGCAACTCCCAATGGAGTTGGAGACTTCTACATCTCCAGCGTGTGCGTGTCCTTCAGGAGGGCAGGGATCAGACGGTGTCCAGGCCCTCGACAGTGCCCCCCCACTCGTACTGTGGTCCTCTGCCTAAATGCAAACGTGGTCCTGTTCTGTGCTCTTGAACCCCCACCTCAGAGCCATCCCCTGGGGGTTGAGGCATCTTTTGCATATCAAAGGGCTCTGCTGGAGATGCACAAAAGTCAAATCTCTGGACCTAGATGATTAATGGTAGGGGTTGTAGCTGCAAATCCATGAATTTTGTTCTTAAAAAAGAGTAGTAAGGCAATATATCCTGGCTGTCAGGACAGCGGTAATTCAGGCAGGGCTGCTAGCGCTCGACTGGAAAGCTGTTCCTTTCCAGCAAATAGCGGAATGAGAGTCTTACTCCCTCCTCATCTGAATGGAGGAGAAAAAAAAAAACCCAACCCACCCTGTTTAGCAGGCGAGTCAGCTCTCCTGCAGCCTGATAAATACTCCAGGCTTGCTGGTCCTGCGTCCTCCACAGACGCGCCACAGCGCTCGCCGGCCGCCTGCTCTGACCTACAGCCATCGCTGTCTGTCAGCACGCTCTCTTTCAGAGGCGGCAGCGTGAGATCTAGCAACGACCAAGTAATCTGCAGCGTTGCCCGAAGATCTATCAGACAAACTGAGCGAGGCAAGAGCCAGGGCTGGAAACTGCCTTATGCTTCCAGCCATAACTGCAAAAGGTGTTTAAAGAAGGGGGAAAAAAAAAAAAAGAAGACTTTCAAGTCAGATAAAACAACACTCATAAGCGAGGCTGCCTAGAAAGAGCTTATACGAGAGCATCTATTTGGACTAATGCTGATTGGATTTAAATTAAAATATAGGAGGGAAACGGAGCTGTTGAGTGAGCTTTTATGTGCCTCCTACGTAAGAGCAGGACAACTTGTGTCCCTCCGGCTAAACAAAATCCCATATCTGTTTCCCAGGTGAGATGTCTTTGGTGAAGGCTTTGCTGTGTGCTGGGCAGAGCAGCGCTGGGCTGAGGCTCTGCGACCGGCGGGGGGGAGCCCGGGGGCTCTGGGGCAGCAGCAGCCCGGTTAGCTGAGGTCCCTTTGGAAGGTGACGCGGGTTCCTCTGCCTCCTTGACTTCAGCCCGCAGGGGCTGTTGCACCCCCGCTAACAGGTTTTCACGGACATGGATGAGTGCAGGTCTTGTGCAGCTCCTGCCTCCTCCGTCTGATGTCTCTTGGCAGCTCTGGTCCCGTGCAGAAGGGCTGAGCTGGCCCACGTGTGCGCGGCAGAGGGGTCGCTTTGTTGGACCTCTTGGAGGTAACATCTGTACTTCATCTGGACAAAACTCCTGATTGGGAAAAGACCCGTCCAGGGGAAAGAAGTTTGAGCTGTGCTGAGTGTATAGATTTTGATTTTTTTTTTTGCAGATCCCATAAATATTCTGCAGCAAATAGCAGGAGCTATAAAACAAAAAAAAAAGCATAAGATTCCGTTATCAGCAAAACACTCATGCTGTCACTTGAATTCCCCTCAATCAGAAACTTTGCCAAACCAGCAATTTTTTTTTTTATTATTGTTGCAGCCGACAAAGTTTCTTGGAAACAAAATAACGCTCCAGAATTAATAAATGCTGATCTGAAAGTTCCCTTTGAAGGGGATGATTTGCCGGGCAGGAATTCAAGTTCCCCCGCGTGCCTGAGGCAGCTTGTTCTCTTCTGAAGCACTGTGTGTGTCCCTCCGCTGCTGTGAGGCAGCACCACCGAGGGTGGCTCCCGCTGGGGTTTGGGACATGAACTGCCACCGAGGCAGAGGTGGCACGTGGCTTTGTGTCCAGCTGGTGCCCTCGGCGGCCTTGCTGCTGGATACGGCTTGCTGCTCCTTCAGCAGCTCCTGCAGGAAGGAGGCGCAGGTTCTCACTTTGCCAACAGCTTTGATAGCATCTGGGAAAGTGGCCGCTTCTCCCCCTTCCCCTTCCTTCTTGCGGGGCTTCTCCCCCTTCCCCTTCCTTCTTGCGGGGCTTCTCCCCCTTCCCCTTCCTTCTTGCGGGGCTTCTCCCCCTTCAGGCGGTGGTGGTTGGGATTGAGAAGTCTCTCTGTGTAGGGACTCCTATGAGCAGGATGGCAGCACAAACTGCATGCACGTTCATGCAAAGCATGCTGCTGTGATCTATGTACATGAGGTCTTGGTTTTGTATTTTTCCCAGTTACGTTGTGTGAAAATTACATGTGTTCTGGATTTCCACCTTCTTCCCAAGTTTCCAGTTGTATAAATTGCCTTTAAACCTTAATATCTCCTTCCCTTCTTCCTCCCCCTTTTGTTAATCCCAGTGTTGCTTGAAGAGTCTGGAACAGAGAATAAACTTAAAGCAGGAGAGCAAGGGAAAAATCACCACGGGTTCAAACGAGTTAAACTTTCCAAGGTGGAAATAAGCGGTGTGTCTAAAGAAATGACTCCTCAGCTGTTGCAAAGGAGAGGAGAGACCTTGCTATGGCATGCCACTGAACTTGGTAGGAGACGTTGGTAGGAGATGTGAGGAAGACTTGTCTGCAGGCAGGACGCGGCGCTGCGCAAAGCTGCCGTGAGGAGCCGGAGCCGCTCCACGGAGAGCGGCATCTCCCGGTCGCTGCAAAGCGAAGGCGGAGGGTTGCGACTGCGCGTCCCCACTGCCAATGCCTCGGCCGCTCCCCTGGCGTTCCCTGCTCTCCCTGTCCTCTGCTTTCCAGAGGAGTTTGCAGGAAAAGCTCCTTCTCGCTCGCGTCCCTTCCCCGTTGTGCCCAGGCGGCTCTGCTGGGACCCCGATGTGCAAAACCAACCGGTATTGGACCCGAAGAGGTGATCTCCTACTCTCTATTTAGTGCTGACACTTGAGGCCATTGGCTGTCTTGTGTTAGACCCTTAATGAACTTGAGTTCAATTACCTCTGTCTTTAAGCCAGATAGGTGTCTCTGCCTGTAATTACACTGCTGCACCTCCAGCACACTTACTTTCCTGATTTCCTCAGCTTTCTCTGGGCCTTTTGCTCCGCGTGTTCCCAGGGACCCGGGGCCGGAGCAGCAGCCCCTGGAAACCAGGATGGTTTGATGTGAGCTGTCTGCTGTGCCGGCTCTTGCACTGGCTGTCCCTCTCTTGTCCCCAGCGTGTGGTCCTAATTGGAGGTACCCTACTGTAATGCCAAACCTGTCTGCCTTGGAGTGGCCTTCGAACCCTTTCTGTTCCCTGTCGCCTGATGCGCTTGTGGCAGATGTTCATCCTGGCCAGCGTGGACAACTCAGTCCGACCTCCTCGATCCTCAGCCGCCAGCTACTGTCACTCTGATCCCTGCAGAAATCAGTTTGCATCAGTAAGGTACAAAATGAGGAGGAAAAAAAATAAAAAAGGCCAATCAGCATACCTGTCCCCCAAACACCCACCCCATGTATTGCCATATCACAGGCTGATGTCAAGCACCTCAACTAGCCCACAGATGTGAGCCTCCATCCTTTTGACCCGTTAACTGCAGCATGAAGGGACCCCGCACTGAGGGAGCTGGGAAGCTGCTCAGCCGTGCAGCTGGGCTTTAACGGTGTCCCATCTTCTGAGCTGCGAGAGCTTGTCCAACAGCCCTGGGTAATTTCTTTGGCTTAAGAGAGCATCGTAACTCATTTTCATGAGTATCTGTTGGAGAGCTCTCGGGGTCACGGATGTACCTCCATAATTCTCATACTCTGAAGTGCAGAGGAGGCATCTTTGATTTCCTATTATCCCTGGCGTCTCCTGTCCCCCTCTTGCTCTCCCTGCCAGATAGCAGGACTGGATGAACTTAGACTGCTAGGGTCAAAGCCTGGCAGTGAAGTCCGTTTCATACAGCAGCTGACTGCAGAAGCACCTCTCCCTGATGGGCTGGTGAGCTCTGTACAGCATGAAGGTGCCTCACCTTGTGGCTCCTGTTTGTACCTTCAAGTGTAAGCGAGTTCAAGCTGAGGTGACCACACTGGTGGTGTTGCTGGACTCTGAGCTCCCTTACCTGACAGCAGTAACGATGGGCTGTGGTGGGCACTGAGGTCTCACCTTGAGGTCGGGTTTGGGGAAGCACACCTTGTGCTGTGGATTTGGTGCAGGTGGAGGCCAGCATGTGTGTGCAGGGGACCTGGGCTGCGTCCTTGCTGGTCATCTTACCTGTGTTGGCAGGAGTGGCACCATGTCTTGCAATCGCACCCGTCTCTTGCAAATGACAGCCTCTTGCAGAGCCTTCATCGAGCACTCCTGCCAACGGATCTCAAAATATCTGCTCTCTATCAGCTATACATCAATAACCCCCCAGCATGCAAAGCAAGTGAATCCAGGCTAAAAATGCTTCATTTCATGGGGCAGTACAGCAAAACCCAAGCTGAACAGCCATGGCCATTTAATTCTTGGCTGAGGAATGAGCCACCGGTTTCCTCGAGAGCAAGTGCAGGTTTGTTTTCTTTATCCTCAATTTTCCTCTTTTCTGTTGTATTGCTTCCAAACCCACAGCCTACAGCAGTAGGTTGAGAAAAGAGCTCTGCTTGGTGAGATGCAGCAGAGCCTCTGGAAAACATGCCGCGTGGAGACAGTAAGATGATGTCTGTATTTCTGCAGAGTAATCTGCACCTAGTGCTTTGGGAGTGCTCTTGGCACTGGCTGCTTGTGTTAATTGGGCATCACTGCTGGAGCCCTAAAATGCCTTGAAGACACAATCCAGCCTCGCATCTCTCCACCGTTCCCTTTTTGTGTCCCTGACTTAAACAGCAGAAACCCGTAATGGTGTTTTACATGTGTTGTATTCCCACGTTGTATTGCGAAGTCTTTAGCAGCGCGTGCCAAGTCATCGGCACTGCGTAAGGGCCTGTCCTCAGGGCGATGGAGCAGCTATGTTCCACCTCTCCACCCAGGCAATGACACTGCTGAAGTATGGGTAAGGAGCCTGAGGAGGTGGGGCTTTAGAGGGCTCCCTAAGGCTTCTGCTGCTGCTCAGGACAATTTCTCCTGCTGTTACAGACTCTTCCCTCCCTTTGGCTTATCTGTCCTTTCCCCTTGCCTAATTGACGGTTAATCTGAGTCTTGTTAGTGCTTCTCTTCCTTTTGCTAAGACTCCTCAGTGGCAATTGCCAGGACAATGTTGCTCTATCTTAAGATCTGGTCTAGTTGATGATGTCTAACCTTGATTCCTCCTTGTCCGGCCTTGACTTGGGGAAGTTACACCAGGGCAAAGCTTCACACTAGCTGGCAGACTGCCGTTGCCCTTTGCTATGTGCTGCTACTACCTCCCAAAGAGGTCTGCGCAAATGATGTTTCTTAAGAGTTGAGCACCAGGGTTCTTTTCAGTGCCTGCATAAATCATAGAATGGTTTAGGTTGGAAAGGACCTTGAAGATCATCGAGTTCCAACCCCCCTGCCATAGGCAGGGACACCTCCCACCAGACCAGGCTGCCCAAGGCCACCTCCAGCCTGGCCTTGAACACCTCCAGGGATGGGGCCTCAACAACCTCTCTGGGCAACCTGGGACAGTGCCTCACCACCCTCACAGGGAAAAACTTCTTCCTCATGTTCAATCTAAACCTGCCCTCTTCCAGTTTGAAGCCATTCCCCCTCGTCCTATCACTCCATGCCCCAGTAAAAAGTCCTTCCCCAGCTCTCCTGTAGGCCCTTTAGGGACTGGAAGGCCGCAATAAGGCCTCCCCGGAGCCTTCTCTTCTCCAGGCTGAACAGCCCCAACTCTTTCAGCCTCTCAAATCAGGGCACAGGCTGCTGCAGCCAAGGGCTATCCAGCTGTGAAGTGCAACTCAGCCAGTGATCATGTGGGATGTGTCCATTGGAGGCAGATTTAGCAAAAAGACCTTGACTTGGTCAGTTTGTGGCCATGCAGTGAGCCCTGTCCCGTTGTGAGACAGGGAGGTGAGCCTGGACCCATAGGTGCTCAGCAGCCATCGCTGTGCACGTGGGGATGGGAGAGCCTGCAAGGGGACCCCTTTGGGTGCCCCACAGGGGAAGATGAACCCTGGACCTCTGCATATGTCACTTCTTTTCCATCCTTTAAGAGCTCTTTGGAACAGTAAAGTTGCTCAAGAAACATCTTCACTAATGTTGGCATTAATCTGAAGGAAATACTAGATTACACCTCCCGACAGTGGGTTTTAATTTTGAGATACTGTATTTCAACCTATTAGAAGTCTTGTTTGGATATA
Organism: Anarhynchus alexandrinus; assembly: GCA_008711295.1. Lineage (NCBI taxonomy): Eukaryota > Metazoa > Chordata > Aves > Charadriiformes > Charadriidae > Anarhynchus > Anarhynchus alexandrinus. The sequence continues at coordinate 939,940 of VUYV01000291.1, read as the reverse complement.
AAACAAAAATTAATTCCAGTGAAACTTACTGAACAAACATTAATTATTTCAAGTTCATTAAATGTGATATAGGCTATTTCAAGAAAGCCTTAACTGAAAAATGAACTGAAGACTTTTAACTGCTTATCTGCCAGTCTTGGCCAAGTAGTTTCTGTAGCCAGAGTTCGAAAGGATTAGGTTAAAGATCTTTCTGGATGAACCTATAGAAAATGAAAACTCCTGGAATACCCTTGCCTTAGATTTCAAAGAAGCTTCTCATCTGATAAAATAGAGCTGGAGATCCTCCTGGAGTGTGATAGCCTCAGCGAAAGCCTTTGAAGCCAGTAGGGCTGGGGTGGGTTGGGAGAACATCCGCAAAGTACTGCCGTGGTCTGCTTCACTTCCCCGGAGCATTTGGTGAGCACTGAAATTAGTACTTGATCAAAGTAGAATTCTGTCATCTTGTCTTGTACAGGACCCCTCTGTCAACACTGACTTGTACCGCCCTGCAAATAATGCTGAGCAGAGAAGGCATTTTGCTGCTCAGTTTTGGGCTGAGCTTGGGGAGTTGGTTGGACTTGAGGGCACCCAGTAATAACTGCTTTCAGCTTAATCTCCAAGACTTCTGGAAAGATTTCCAAATGCACTTTTCAAATCCATAAAACCCTTTCTGAAAAACCTGTTCCCAGTTTAAAGAGCTGTGAAGCATTTTAAGGACAAAGATCTTACTTTCAAATATTAGAGGGGTTTAAATTCTCCTCCCACTCGTTCCTTGTGCTGTATTTTCTGCAAAGCAATTATCAGCCTTTGCAAATCTTTATCAGCATTATTAAACGCTCGTAGTCTTAAGTAGATCTTGCATTCACCTGACTAGTGAATACTCTTAATACTTAAACCCTCTTACAGTTTTGAACTCTGGTCCTGTTGTACACTCAGAAGATGTCTGTGCTCCCTTGATTGCAGATTTTGCACCAGGGGTGATTTGGTGGTACCTCTGTAGCGTTCTTAGCTGAGCTATGTCGTAGCGCCGTGGAGACCCAGCCCTCATGGGTGGTGTCATGGGCTTTCACCAAGACTCAGCGTGGTTCTCCAGCGCTCTGGGTGAGCAGACGTGGTCAGCGTAGACGAGTGACCCGCTCCTGTTGAAAAGTGTGTGTGGCTCCTGCTCTCCAAACTGATTCTGTCACAAATGTTTTGCCAGGCTTCTCATCAGCATGATGTGCTGAGTCAGAAAAATGTAATTCGCCATGTATTAGGAAGAATAAGCAATTATCCCTTGTCAATTAAGCCTTCAATCAGTGCGTATAAACAGCTGGTGATGCAGAACAGTCTTCACTTAAAATCAGAGAACCTTTTTGGAGAGCTTGTTCATTTCCATATATTTACCAAACTTTCTCCCTATAAAAATATCATGTTGTCTGTAAAAAAAAAATAAAAATCTGTGACTTAATCCTCTTGGTCTCCAGGGCAAGTGATGTATTTTTAGGACTGACTAATTAGCAAACACGTAGAAGGGGGGGGGGNTGACAGCGCTCTTTTCAGAGCAGCTTTAACTTGAAGCGCTCAGGCGATGGCTGCTGGTTGTTACGCATCACCAGCTGCTTCCAGCTCAGATGGACCAGGCTCCTGGACCGTGAGGGCTGAGCACCCTCCCGCGGGCTTTGCTGGGGGCCCGACGCACGGGGACCGACAGCAGATGGACCCTGGGAGGGAGCAGCGTCGGTGGTGTGTGTGTGGGGTGGTGCTCTTCGGTGAGCGTCGCTAATAAGCCATTATAAGGCGAAGCGTAGCACGCGTGGCAGTTAATTTTTGGCTTTAATTTTATTTAATAGTTCATAACATTTAATCTCAGTATTTAACTAGCTTAAATAGAATGAACATCTTGTGCACTTTTTATGCTAATTGGCAATATTTTGCTGCTGACTGCTCCTGTGCTCTTAGTCCTCCTAAATCTTTCCCTTGACCTTAATTGATGCTCTCCAGGCTTTCTGCTGTGACACAGCCGAAACGGGCTATTTCTTTCTGCTGCCTGTTACCGCTTTGAATAGAGAATATTCACCAAATAGGGGGGGAAATGGCAGCTGAGTCACTGGTGATGCCTCCTCGGATGGCCGTGTGGTCTGGAGGGGTCTACGGTCAGCCAGGCAGCAGACGCCTGCAAAACCTTTTGGGGGAATTTTTGTCCTTTCCCTTGAACGGTAATGCACAATTTTACTCGCAGACAACCAGTATTTCCAAACATAACCGCTCTGAAACACCTCAGGCCAAGTACAGGCTCCAATTCCAAGCGGAGGGGGCAAAACTGCAGATCTTTTCCATGACTAACATGCTTCATTTACCAAAAGAAGTGGAATTTATTTTGCTTTGCGAAATTGCCACTGTTTCGGGCCAAAATGGACTTTACCAAGGAGTGGAACAAATGGCACCATTTTGAGGGTATGTGCAATAGATGGCTTGGGACACGGCTGGCTTTTGGGAAGAGGCGAAAGCAAACGAACAGCTTTCGGAGTCTATTCTGTGAAGAAAATGCCCTCAGCCCTCTCCCCCAGCATGGCAGTAACTCTTCTCCACCAGCACAGCTGAGCACGGATCACTTTTCTCCTCTGGAGGGGATGATGGGTGGAACAGCAGCAAAACCCCTGTGTGCACTGTCTTCTGTCTGATTAAATTTTAGTCCGAGAACTTCCTTCTGTCCACAGCCTCTCCACCGACCGCTCATAAAATGAATGGAGTATGGTAATTCATCCAGCCTGCGGTCCCCTTAACGGACTGCATCGTATTAGAGGGTCTAATAGGTACCGGGAGCGCTCCTATATAACTCATCAGTATGCTTGTGGAGCGCGTTTTCTCCTCGCCTTTCTCCAGGGTATCCGTAAAAGAACGGATCCACAGCCTGTGCTCATCATTAAACGGGAGGGAGCGGGTATTATTGCTTCTCATGGGATTGCGGAGGTACGGGCTGCGTAAACTCATTTGCAGCAGCCAGAGGTTAGGGGCCTGCACCTAAACTTCATCTTATCACCGGAGTTAACGCGTGGTGATAGGTGCTGATAGCAGAATGATTGATTGATTGAGGTTAATTTGTGTGCTGACTGAGGGATATGGGCAGAGAAGGAAGATGTCCATCTCGCGAATCACACGAATGCTTGTTCTCGATATATACCTGTTGGGATCAGCTGCTGCTGAGCTTATGGGGAGGAATAGAAGGTTGAAGGATGTCAAACAAAACTAGAACGACACGTGTCTCTCTCACTGCTGCTCCTTGCCTTGGTTGGGTCGGCCGGTATGTACTGCGGGATTTGTGTGGGTTGGGACGCGGAGGCGGCTGTGCCTGGAGGACTCCCTGCGGTGGGAGATGTCTCCTCCAGCAAAATCCGGTGTGTGCAGCGCCGCTCCGAGCTGCTCTCGGTGCAGGGGAGGGGTCACAGGGGTCTGTGACCGGTACTGCCCTTGCCGAGCTCTTGTGCCGCCCGTTGCTCTGCCCTGCCCCCGCGCGGGGACGGCGCTCCAACAGCCCCGCTTTGGCTTCCCTCTCCTTCTAGAGGAAGATCGTGTGGGCTGAGGCATCAGTTCCTCTTGCTGCAACACCAGAGCTCCTCATCAGTCAACTGCTGTGCAGCACATGGGCAAGGAATACCCAAAAAATCTGTTGGGGGCTCCAATAATACCATTACTGATCAACAGAGCGTGCATTTTCCTTGGCTGTGCCCATCAGGGAAATGGGGCAAACCCCCATAATGCCTACAGCAGCAGTGCCGTGCCCCATGGCAGTAGGGAGGTGGTGGTGGTGGCATCTCTCCCTCCTGCTCCATGCTCTTCCCTCCAAGAGTTTCTACCTGGTGGACAGAAACGCTTAAAGCCGTGTACTGAGTTGCAAAGTGAAATGATGCGTTGCTCCTCGCTGGCCTGCGAGTGAGCCCTCCAGGGGCCACCAGGGCCACCATCCTCCATCCTGCTGTGCTGCCGAAGAGCTCATCGGGACTGGTCCCCAGCGCTCAGATGGTCTCTGCCGCGAAGCTCCCAGCTCTGGGCGGGGGAACAGGGCGGCTCCTGGGTGGGAGAAGCACGGACGGTGCCAGCCAAAGCTGTTTGCCCTCCCCGGGAAGCAGCATTAACAGAAATTGACATTTATAAAACCTCGCTGCATGGTTATTTGGGCGTATATTAGTCTTTCCCCTTTTCTGCCTCTCTTATGGTTGGCGCTGTCCCTGCTCTGCTCGGACATCACGGTAAGCAGATGACTGCTGCCGTCTGTAATAACTCCGGGAGCAATAACAGCAGCGGCTGCAGTTTAGCAATTGTTACCTGTGTTCTTTATTGAATTTTGTTATGGCTGTGCAATTAAGCTCGGCATAGTACGTTACAGCTAATGTGTTTATTAAGAAACCTAGTGAACCAAACCAAACATATCCATACCTGACCTGACAAACTTATTTTCCCCCAAAGTTAATTAAAGAAGAGGATTCCTCCTGACTTAAATACCTTCCTGCCTTAACACCAGCGAATCGGATTGTTAACCAACAGAGAGCAATTTTGGCTGCAGGGGTCTCCCAGACACTGGGATGTGGTGGGCGCCATGCAGGGCGCCGTGCAGGGCAGCGGGACTGAGCCTGGTGCAGGACAGGGTATATACGTTGATGTATAGACGAGGGAGGGGTGATGTATAGATGAGATGATGGGTTGCAGCCTCTGCGATACCATTCAACTGAGCAGTCACGCTGGTTTGGGACAGCAACGTCTCTTTCAGGTGGATGTTACTGCGGGGTGGTTATAGTGTGGGAACTCTTGTGTCGGGGTGGAGCCGGTTTCACAGCGTTCAGCAAATTCTGCAGCCTCTTTAAACGTTCGTATGTCTGGAGAAGGTCTGCAATATCTGTATTAAGGTAAAAGAAGCGGTGAGGAAGGCTTCCAGGCAAGTCTGTTCCTTTCTATTTTCTTTCTTCTTTTTTTTCTAACTACACCCCTGTTCCAATAAAATACTTCTTCCGAGAAGCCTTGTGTCTCGCTTGTACTTACAGACCAGAGGATATGGATTTCCTTAAATCCTCGGAAGGGCAGATGTGCCCAAAAAGGTGATGAGTGTGGAGGCAGCGTTGAACACCATCACCTGAGCTGCTCCAGCTTCCCCAGTGCCGCTCAGCTCAGCGGGAGGACGGGCAGGGGGAAAGCGAGGGCTGTGTCCTAAGGGGGCTCCACCGAAATCCAGAAATGGGAAAAACACCCGTAGGAAGGCTTTTTCAGTGCTGCTGTCATGGCGGTCGCTGTGGGCCCGGGGGGGCTGAGCCAGAGGCTGCAGGAGGGTGTCTGGGGGAGCGGGGAGGAGCTGGGCAAGCTGCCTTTGTGTCGGAGGCAAACCGCTCTTTTTCCTCTCTTTAAAAGAAGATTTTTGGTGAAAGCTATCAATTTTCCAATGGAAATACTTCAAGGTAACCTTTTATAGGGATGAGCAGAAATAAACAAGTACTGATTACTGAGGTTATGTGTTGCCTTTTCTGATGATTATAATTTCATAGAATCATAGAATGGTTTAGGTTGGAAAGGACCTGGAAGATCATTTCAGTTAAGTATTAACTCTCAGGACAAGATGATCACGTTCTCCCCAAAAGCTAACATTCACAATAGTAGTAGGAGAATAATTAAGAGAAATAGTAAAAGATTGGTTTATCAACTGTATCAGTTTTCTTATGTCCTTTTGAAATCTTATATTTAACTTTCTGCAAATAAAACTTAATTGTCTTCTATAAATTTCTGACCGTCTCCATCTTTCCCAGAGAGCTGCTGAGACACTGACCGAACGCTTGCAAGCAAATTTTCTTTTCTAAAGACGGTTGTAGAGATCCTGTCAGCTCTGTCATTTTGTCCAGCTTAATACTGCAATCTCTTTAAAAGCTGTCATTGCGTCTGCCGCCTGTTAAGTAAGAGTGATATTTTTTTAATAGTGAGAAAACTGTTTACTTATGTTTGAATGTCACCTGAGATTAAAAACTTTATTCAATTACCTTCTGAATGGTACCTCAGTATGATCTGATGATATACATGTAGTAATGTGAACTGATTTGATTTTCTCTGACTGAGATATTCATCACAGGAGGTGAAAAACCAAAATATTCTTCAGCAGTAAATTAATACTCTTCCCCGTCTCATAAAAGATCAAATGCTTGTGGTATTCACATATTTTAAGCTTGTTAAGATTCAAATTGTGCATGGTCTTGTAAAGTTTCCTATTGCCCTTTGTGCGGAGTAGCTGTTTATTCATTATTTCTGTAATGAGAAGTGAGCTCTGGCTCATCGGCATCGATTTCCATTTCGCAACGTCCACACCCTTGGTTTCGGGGAGGGTAGAGCTGTAAGCTGGTGCGCAGCTGAGCCTCTCTAAAACAGTTAAACCGTAAATTGCATCGGGACTGGACCTCCCTCTGCCTCCTGTTGGAAAACCAACTTCTAATTTTAAGCGTTGTTGGTCTTCGCAGGTGCTTTCGGGCACCTTCCCCTTCCCACCCTGCTCCCAGCCTCCTCCCTGCTTTCTTCACCATACCTACAGGCTGCAAGATGCACCACGGAAAGTGCAATTAAACCAAATTATCTTCAGCATCCTTGAGTGAGTGATGCTCTGGAAAGCCTGCCTTGGCCATATCTTGTCTGTGTTGTTCCTGCCTAGTCTGTGCAGCGGTGGATGGAGATATTAAAGTGCAAAGAAACGTACGTTTCGGGAGGGTAGGAGACCTGGCTAAGGCTGCTCGGTGCGGGGCTCGTCTCTTCTGTAATCTCTCTGATCGCCCGCACGCTGCTGACTGTTCCTGCAAATAGCTGCTGAACCTGAGATAGGGCTGCTTTTGATTAGAGCCTGCTGGGATGGAGACAGAATGTGCCTGCCTGATGTTTCCAAAATAGGAAACCTTCCTAGCGCTGCCACGTTATGGCCCTGAGATGGGAAAATTATGCATTGGCTTTCTCGGGAATTTTCACATTGTTTTTCCTCTACAGCACTTGAGTCGCTTCCATTTAATAACCTTACTTGGGGTGAGGTTGGGGGGAAGTTTGTGCGAGGTAATGCAGCCCGATTTGCATTTTATAGCAGTTTAGTACAACTCAGTGTGTGCGACCTTTCCTGATTTTATTTCTTTAATAGCCAGACGCTTTCATGCCGCTGAAGTGTCCGCCACTTTGTTAGTATGGGGAAAACTGTGCCTTCTAGGCACTGGCTTCCAACTGTGGACCTGAAGAGCCACTGTGCCCGGGGAAGACTTGCGGTGGGAGCGTGATCCCGCAAGGCGAGGAGAGGATGCCGTTGTGGAAAGGTCTCCCAAGCAGCAATGCCGTCAGCTGTGGTCCAGCCCAATGTCTTTGGTATTGGACTTGCCTGGCAGACCCCAGGGAAGTTGTGCGTTGGGCTTTTCCACAGCAGACTGGTGATGGGTTGACTGGTGCCAGCACGATATCGATCGATAGCCATAAATAAATGCGAATTTTCCCCATCTGATGGCAGGAGAGTGGTCCGAGTTCCTTCCTTTGCCAACGGGTGTCTTTTTCTAAACTACGTTCAAAGCAGATTTCAAGGGGTCCCCTCTCAGTTATAGAGAACTGCCTTAAAGGCTGCAAAATGTCACTGAGAGTGCAGCAGTGGTGGGGGCCAATGCCGCTGGTCCTTGTGGGGCAGATGGTTTGCCACACGCTTGATGTCCACCTTCAGTGCCCCAGCAGTATCCGTAGGCCAAAGCTGAGGACAGAGTATCTGGATCTCCTTTCTGTCGGCACGAAGCGACCTTCACAGCTTGTCACTTGCCGTGACGTGCCGGAGCTTGCAGAGAAGGGACAGAGGGTGGACTGAAGCCACGTGAAGAAACAGGGCTGTTCTGCAGCTGTGGAGAGAGCTGCAGGCTTGGGGAGCATCAGAAACTGGATGTTTTATGCCATAAAATTTCCACAGAACTTTTCTAAAACTAAGGACACTTACACCACTGTCCTCGTCTACTTCAAAGGACAATAAACTGCTACATTCCGTGAAAAAAGCTCATTCTGCATGTTAGGTTTGTTAAGCTCCTGAGATGTGAGAATTGAATTTTATCAACCACCAAAACGCAGCAGTGGCTCTAATTCTTTAAGGTTAGTCTAAGATCAAAGATGGGAGAGCAAGAACATAACATGGAGAAAACGCTTTGTTGGCAATCAGTCCGTGCCAGGCGGATGCGGCTATCAGCCGGCGGATGCTGAGCTGGGACTTGTGCGTGTCACCAAGAAGGATCTGTAGCTGCTTGTTTTCAGCCAAACACAAGCTGAGGGGATTTTTGTTTGGTGGTTTATGGTGTTTTTTCTTTTGTTTGTTTATTTTTTTAAACAGCATTACTGACCTCTAGGTGGTGGTTTTATAACCATGGCTGGAGAGGACATCACACGTGTCTGAGTGATGGGTGGTATTCCAACCTTCCAAAATGTGAGCAATAAAACGGTGCGTACATCCTTAATGGGTGCCTCACTGCATTCTTCTGCAACATTATGCAAAGATTTTGGGTACCTTGGAGCAGAAATCCCTGACCTGGTATATTTTAGGACTGCATTCCTCTTTCACGTCTGCCTCTCCTTTGGTGTCTCATGTCTACTCTGAGATGGGCTCATATCCTCCCTTTCCAACTGGTGAGCTCCCATGACAGCCCACAGATGCTCATTAGTACCTAAATGCATGAGCGTGAATTTAGAGATTTATTTTTTTTTTTAATCCTACTTTATTAATCAGGTCCTGGAGGTCCCTCTGTGGCCCCCGTGCAGTAAAGCCCATGCGTGTTGGAGCTGGTCTCTCCCGCCCAGGTTGCCATCAGAGCTCGCGGCTCTCCTGCCTGAGCCCGCGCTGGCACCAAAAGTGCCAGACGAGGTTGTCCTCGAGCCCAGTCCCAGAGAGCCGAGCCTCCTCCGGGACCGATATCCCCTCTGTGTATATCCTGGTCACCTCCTTGGCGAGTTCCTCGCCAGCTACTAATTCTTGTAGCACCCTCTCTTTTTTTTCCCCGGTTCCAACCAGCAATTTCCCATGCAGTTTTATTACCAAGTTCCTTGCAGATGTCCAAATAGATTAGACCTACCACATTTCCCCTGTTGAAAACCAGTTATCTTTTTAAAGAAAGATTGGGTTCAGTCTGGCATGAGCTTCCCTTTGTAAACTCATGCGACGTTTTATACCGCTTTCCATTAACTACCGTATCTTTTAATTATTGTTCCCTTCATAACTTGTTCAGGAAATCTCGCGCACTATTGCAGTCAGATTAATGGGCTTCTCTTAAACAGTTTTACGTTTGCTGTTCCCTAGCACACACTGCCATTTATGCCTTGATAGATTTATTTTTTTTAATTATCATTATCCTCAGGAATTACCCATTCCCCCTAACTTGAGTGCGTTAAGCTCTAGGTTTTACTTCCCCTTCAGATGGGGGTGATTTCCATTTTTATTAACTCATTCGTATTAGTCATCCCATTTGTGTCCCAGAGCTCAAAATCCACCTTTTTTGAGTGCAAATTGCAGCTAAGTGTTCATTTAGTTTTGGGACCATACCAAGTTATATTTATTTTTGTACTGTGCCGGAGCCCCCCCACCCCACCGCCGTGGTGGATGCTGCATTGGAGAGACCTCGGCCGGAGGCGGTGGTGCTCAGAGGTTGAGGGGAAAAGAGCACAGGAGAAGCAGGGCGTGCAGTGACTCTTCCCTGGTGTAATCTTCCAGTCTTTAGTGACTGCCACAACGAGCCCTGTGCCTCTTTGCCGTCTGCTTTATGTGCCGAACCGCCTTTCGATGTTTGCTGTAGTTTATTTGGGCAGCGGTGTTTCCATTGCCCAAGGGCTGGCTTCGCGTCCTGCCAAAGCCCTCTGGATCCTGAAGGCTCTTTCTCAGCATCTTCCCATTATCACACGCCTTCCTTGGTGATTTCTCACCTTGGTTATTTCTCACCGGCCGCATTCCATTCCCTCGAGGACCTGAGCTTTCGTTACCTCCGTCACTGCCTTCAACACGCTTCTTGCAGCATCCCCGGTGTTTTTCTTCGCTTCCCCTCCCCGTGCTCAGGGACCTTATCCCTGCTTCGCGTGGGGAAAAGCAGCGCCCTGGGAATCCGCCTGCCCCTTGAAAGGCGATGTCTGAGATGCAGGGAATTCCCAGGTCTGCTCCGACGTTGGTATCGCTTTACGTCTTCCATTTATTTTCTCCCTTATATTTTGATGTCCTGTCGTAGTGGCCCACGCAGGGCACTTCAAACCTCTGCGAGCAGCGTTCTCCACCCTTTCCACTGCTCAGACCAAATGGGTAAGTGACAAGGGGTAGTAAAATACATTCTTCTGGTGAGTAGTTCTCAACAGCTTCCTTCTGTCCCCATACTATACATCCCCACAGTACGCTTTCATACCTCTTCCTACAAACCGTTACCAAACTGATGAAGAGGGAGATGCCACATGGGAGTCCAAAGAAAGAGGATGGAAATGTCCCTGAGGAAGGCTGATGAATGGGGTGTGCTTGGGGAAGGGGACCTGTGTCTGAGCTGGGGAGGTGGGAGGGATGACTATAGTGGGGGAAAAGGAGGGGAAAACGGAGTCCTCCTGCCAGGGCTTTCTGCAGGTTATTGTCACGGGAGGTAGAGAAGAAGTTTAGAAAAAACCCAGCACCCACTAGGGTACTGAGAACAGGACATTTTCTGATTAACCAGTTTCGCAGTCCCCACACTTGGAGGGGAAACAAGTTTCTGTTAAAAGAGGCGCTGGCACTGTGCCTCAGAGCTGAGCGAGAAATGCCTCGGGGTTTCACCAGGAAGAAGAGGAGGAAGAAAAAAGCCATCCCTTCCCGATCTGATATTCAGCGCAGCTTGTTCTGCGTTCCTTAATACGCTCTGGGAGAGGCCGTTCCCTCCGCGCTGCTGTCGCTAGCTTTAGAGTTATCATTTATTTCTATTTACGCTATCTAAACTGCTCCTGCCCTGGGCGCGAGGCACGTTTTAGAAAGGGAGGAGGATGATCATAGAATCATAGAATGGTTGAGGTTGGAAAGGACCTTGAAGATCATGGAGTTCCAACCCCCCTGCCATAGGCAGGGACACCTCCCACCAGACCAGGCTGCCCAAGGCCACCTCCAGCCTGGCCTTGAACACCTCCAGGGATGGGGCCTCAACAACCTCTCTGGGCAACCTGTGCCAGAGCCTCTCCACCCTCACAGGGAAAAACTTCTTCCTCATGTTCAATCTAAACCGGCCCTCTGCCAGTTTGAAGCCATTCCCCCTCGTCCTATCACTCCATGCCCCAGTAAAAAGTCCTTCCCCAGCTCTCCTGGAGCCCCTTTAGGGACTGGAAGGCCGCAAGAAGATCTCCCCGGAGCCTTCTCTTCTCCAGGCTGAACAGCCCCAACTCTCTCAGCCTCTCCTCATAGGATCGAAACCCTGTGGGCATTTCTGAGCGGGGAATGGCCTTGAGGTGACAGCGGAGGTTTGCTGGAGCAGGCCGGCGGGGAGGCGGGATGGATGCGGAGGAGCTGAGCCCTGGGGGGCACTGCCGCCCACCGCCCGCGCTCGCCCTTTTCGGGGGACCAGGGGAAACCCAGCCCGGATGGAAACGCGAAGACCTTCACGATGTTTCCTCACAGTGACCCCTTTCTGCTGGCGTTTGCTCCCGCGTACGTTGATTTACAGCTCTTACTCCTCACCAGGAGTGAGTCTTTGGGGGCTGCCCCCCCCCCTTGTTGGCACGGGGCAGGGATGCGCTGGGGCGCGATGGGGACACACGGCCACGCGACCGCCTCTGATGGTGCCGCCGTTGCCCGAGGTGTCACAATAACTCTTCAGAGGCCTGACGCCAGCTGAGAAAAAGGCCAAAATCTCCTGTCAGATGCACCTAACCCACCTGGGAAAAGCCTGGGGACAGAACGTAGCTTTTTATTTTTTATTATTATTATTTTTTGGCTTTAAAGCAGCTCATTGAAACTCCATTGGGGGCTCGCTCTGGACTTCCTCCAGGTAAGATCTTTCCTTTTGAAGGAAAGCTCTGCTGTTCCACATCTCTCTGGATGGGTTTAGTGGGTGCGTCTCGGGCCCAGCCCTAAACGTGGGATTGTGTTCACCAGAAAAAAACTATTTTTCTTAGCAGCAGTTTAAAAAATGGTCTTGGCCAATGTAGTTTGCTCACTGTGGCGAAGAGGGTTGTGTTATTTAGAGAGGACAAAATTTTCAATTTTGTATGAGGCCGAAATCTGCCCTGAAAGAAATGTGTTTGTAATTCTTTTTCTTTTTTTTTCCCCCCATCATATGGGAAATCATGAGAACGCCGCCTGAAAGAGGCCAAAGTCTCATTGTGTTTACAGGCTTTTTTGGTGATCAAAAGCGAGTCCTTTCAGCTCCCTATCGGCTTTCTATCTAAGCCCAATTTGCATTGATGTGGCTGTGCGGTGCCTCAAAAGTATGTTTTTATTGGTATTTGCGAATAATTAATTGCGGGGTTTGTTGATGTTTTTTGCAGTTGTTAAAACCTTTTAGGTTAAGGGAGAGCATCGAGTTTCGCAGCAGTGTTAATTAGGAGAAGAGGAAAGAAAACTGCAACAAGTAGAAAATTGTGCCGGGAGCCTTCTGGGGGTGGACCTGTTCTCGGTCACAGCAGCACTTGTGGGGCGCTGGGAGAGTTGAAAAGCCAAAATCACCAGGAACGCAGGTCTTTCTGTGCTCAACAGATTAATAGTGAGATATATGACTGCAAAACACCAGCTTGAAACTGCTCGGAGTTATTTGTTAACAAATTGTCTGCACGTGGAGGGTTTTCTTATTATTTGCTATGGGGGGGTATGATGAAAGGATACTCTTTTATTAAAAAAAAAATAAATAAGTAGACCTTGTCTAGCTCTTTTTTTTTTTTGTATGGCAGAGGGAAAATAATCTCTGCCTTCTGGATGTGCTGAATTGAGGATGCTGGGAAAGTTGTACGCGAGGAGGGTGGGCATACCGATTGCCTTGCTGAGATTGCTTGGGCAGAATAACGCTGAAACAAGTCCCTGAGCAAAACACTACTTAAAAACACGTAAACAAAAACCGCAGAGGGTGGAAAACTGGATGCAACCCCGCGACGTTAGCAGCAGGCTGGAATGACTCTGCGGGTTGTAGTGCCTCCCGAGCACTCCCCTCCGGACCCACCTGCCTGCAGACACCGCTCTCTCTTCCCTGCCGTGAGTGCAGGGGTAATTCATCAGTGTGTTTTTCTTTCTTTCTTTTTTTTTCTGAAACATCGCTAACCCCGCAAATTAAAAAGGGACCCATGAGTAATTAGGCTTTTCTTTTTCCTTTGTTAAGTGAGTAAGTGATGGTGACAGCTGAAAAATGCACGTGTTTTTTCTACCTGAGTCTACAGACCTTGAAGGTCCCTGAGTGCAGGAGAAAATGTTCTGAGATACAGATTTTCTTGGATTCCCCGCAGAATATTTTCCTCTGGCTTTTCAATTGTCTCTGTCTACACAGGTTATAAATCTAGTTCAGCAGAAGCAAGACAATTTTTAATGGAATTTTTTGTTAAAACTAATTAAACATCTGCCTCCCTCATCACCACAAACGGACAGAAGATTAACTACAAAATAATGGCCAACTTGGAATTTGAACAAGGAGTTTTGGAAGACTTAATAACTTGCATTCACCTTCTGCTTTATCGGTTGCTGTGTTTTCTGACTGTTACAGGAAATTACTGGCAACTTGGGTTTCCTCGGTCACTTGCAAACGGCCTTTAGAACAGACTTTACATTGGCAAACATTCAAGGAGTGGAAGCAAATTGATTAAGACCACCATCTCCAAGAGTGATTCTTATTCCCTTAATCGTGTCTTCATCATCTGCGGTTTGCAGACGAATCTTGACTTCGCGCGTCATGGTTCTGTCAAAAATCACACCGTCTGTTATGGAGATGCTGGGAGGAGCTTGACAAATTTGGATCAGACACCTTTATTCCACGCTGACATCCTGTTGTAGGCAAGGCCTAATTAGGTTTTGAGGGCAATTGCTGTTCCTGTGGATAACGTCTTCCTGCAAGAGATGTTCACAGACCGCACGGCCCTGTTAGGCTCTGAGTGTGGACAGCGAGAAGCTCTTGTGTTTGCATTTTTTTCTTTTTTACTAGTTTCTGCACTGAAAACACTGATGTTTATCTCAGAATCCATAGAATCATAGAAGAGTTTGGGTTGGAGGGGACCTTCAAAGGCCATCTAGTTCAACCCCCTGCAATGAGCAGGGACATCTTCAACTAGACCAGGTTGCTCAGAGCCCCGTCCAACCTGACCCTGAATGTTTCCAGGGATGGGGCATCCACCACCTCTCTGGGCAACCTGGGCCAGGGGCTCACCACCCTCATCGTAAAAGGTTTCTTCCTTATATCTAGTCTGAATCTACCCGCTAGGTTCACCATGGGTGAAGGTTTCACTGCACCTTCTCTTCCTGCTGTTTGCTCCCAAACCCACATCTGTTACTTGTCTTTGGTGCTCTTGAGTTGAAACTTGGTGTTGAGTCATCTTCAAAGCAGGCTGAGCTGGCAAGGGGGTAGGCTTCTCTGGCAGACCATCCGGATTGAACGCTGGCTCCGTTCACACTTCTCTGCTTTCACACTTCTCATCCCCATTTGCTCCTCAGGAAGGGGTTGCTGAATGTTCCCCGAGCCCTGAATTTGAACTGATCTACGTTTGCTCGTTTTAATTCCCTGCTAGCAGCACCCTTGTCCCTTCCCCTGTTTTTAGACGTCTGCAGAGGATGCTGTTCCTCTGGAACCTGGCACTTGGGGGATACGGTTTGTGGTCGGATGCGAAATGCTGAGAGAGTGGTGTCCTCTGGTTTTGTTAATGGTGAAATTTTATACCAATATGCAATGGAAAAATCGGGCTCCTCTCCTCGTTCAGCAGAGCCGGGACACCCCGCTGGTGGCAGACCTCTGCACTGGGCTGACACGGTGGGGGAGGCAGCCTGGCTTTCCAAAAGAGGGTCAGTCTGCGTTTTATTCCGCAGTGAGGAGGATAAAGAATTGTAAAAACATCCTTCTCGGCAGTGAGGAGGGCCAATGGGTGCGGAGTGGGAACTTCCCCAAAAGTCTCCCATAAGGAGAGTGCTCTGCACGTGGCCCTGTGGTCGGAACGGCTGCGATTGACTGCTGCTCGGTGCCTTGTGGGGGAGTGTTTTGGTCCAGCAGACCCAGATCTTGATTAAAGCCACCTCCCCCTGGGCCGAGGGGAGCTGCTCTGCCGGGGGGCTACGACAGACCCCCGTACTGGGTTTTGCCTGCGAGCTGCTAAACTCCCTGCTTGCCCTTGGTGTGGGCAACGACCAGCAGTCCTCTCTACGTCTGCTGACCTGCAGATGAGCTCTGTGGGCTTGGGGCGCTATTTTCCCTTCAAGTTATTGCACGTTTTGGGTTGACCTTCATTCGCTGATCTTCCTCAGAAAGAAGCAGCACGTGTCCCCGTCTGGTGCCGCAGCAGCACGGGATGGATGGGGGGTCAGTGGTTCCCCCGTCAGGGATCCATAGCCCAGATGTGGAGCCCATGGAGACCCTCCTCCCCCCGATGCTGGGAGCAGGTGACTTTTTTCCTCCTCGTAGTGTCCCATGGTCTTGGGAATAGGGAAAAAAGTGGTTTGAGTTCACTCCTGCCTGCTTCCCTGCCTGGTCGCCCTGTCGCAGCGCTGGGGACAGAGAAGGGGGTTTGGCCGTGCCGGTCAGTGCCAGTGACCCAGACAGGACCCCTGTCCTCGCGCTGCCCGGCGAGGGAAGGGTAACTCCAGACCCTGAGAAGCACTTGGGCTCTCGTGGATAGCAGGAGTGCCTTGGGATCGCAGCTAAGTTTCTTCAGTCAGCGTTTCTGTTCACCTTTTATTTTGTTTGTAATTGTTCAGCGTGTTCGTTTAGTATTTTCAGTCCTTTTATTCTGCCCTGGTTTCAGTACTGAGAGTCTTTCAAGTGATTTTGGCAAGAAATCCATGTGTGCGCTGGCTCAATATTCTCCCATGTTTAATATTTCGATGCAGCTCTTTTATTTCCTTTTTCTCCTTTCTTTTTCTCTTTTGGCACCTCAACCTTCATTTGTTAAAGAAAGAAACCTTCAGAACCAAAGGATATTTCTTGTCTATAACGGCGTGAATAAATGAACGTGAGCTCGGTGATTAATGTGCCTTTATGCAGTGCATCATCACAGAAGGGGGAAAAATGCTTTGTACTTGTTTTCTCGAGAGCGTGCCGGGAGCTGGAGACAGTGTCCGGTATTTTGGGAGAAGGTAACAGAAATAAAAGGATGAGGATGCTCTGAATGCAGAAGCAGCTTATTATGAAAAAAAAAAAAAAGATCATTGTTAGGCTTTAAATTTAACGAGCCTGAGGCTTGTGCAGGACAGAGACTTTTCCCTCTCTCATTTGGCAGATCTGTCGTCTTTCAGACTGAAATTGTGGTTACAAGCCACGAGGGTGGGGATGTAACTCCTGCTGCTTCACCACCACCAGCGTGGTGTGGTCCCACTGTGGTGGTGGATGGGCACCCGATGGCAGTGATGTCCACAGTCATTTTAGTACAGAAACGAGGATGCGAACCCGTGTGGAAATCCTTTTACCATCCTGTTGGTACCTCCAGGTCCCCTAGAAGCACTGGGAGGATGCTCTGGGGGTGTGAGGAGCGTCTCCTCCCGTGGCAACTTGGCTGCCCCAAGTACTTCAGTTGGTGCCTGCCCTCCAAAGAGCTGAGCTCTGTGAGCGAGCAGAAACAGAGCAAAAAGTGGCACTTTGACACTAATAGAAACCAATAATGCGGTGCCAAAACAGAATGGATCCAAACCCTATAACAACAAAGGCTGGAGCCAAGATCAACGTCTCTGACATTCGGCTGCTTTCAGCGCAGAAATCACAGAAGATATTCACTTAGTCGGAGAAAATAAGGTTAAAATGGTTAGCTGAGAGAATAATTAGGCAATCTCCACTTTTATTTAACAAAAGGGAATTCAATTTTCTGGCTGTGCAGGCTCTTTTGCATCATTTGGGTCTGAGTGAGGTTGTGGGATGGAATATCTCCGCTTTGGAGCGTCTCCCCCTGCACGCGGCAGGCAGGGGGACAGGATGGGGCACCGAGGTGGTGCTGCTCGAGGGGTCCCTGGGCGCAGGAGACCTCATGGGCAGGACGGACGAGGCTCCCTCGGAGCTGCAGACGGGGCTGGGGGGACGCTGGGTGGGCGCAGGCTGGAGCAGCCACGGGGATGCTCTGTCTTTCGGTTCGGTTGGTTTTTATCCATAGAGGACGTTTCAAGCTGCTGGGGCAGCTGGGGATTGGACCTATTCCTCGTGCAGCTCTCTTTGGAGGGGGAGATGGAAGTGTAGTTTCTTAGTTAGCTCGTTCCTCTGCTGTATAAATGCCGCCCAGTTTGCAGGGTCGGAGCCTGTCTGTACCGCAGAGGTGAGCTACGTATGAATTATATACGTGAGGGCCAAACCCCGGTGCCATTCACTGAGCTCTGGCTGTAGACCATGGTCTTGAAACTGGATGGATTTTCCCCCTCCTCCCCACCTCCCCCTATTAAATCTAAGTTATTATGACATTTCAAGAGACTTTTAAACAAAGCGTGGCGTGGATGTATTTCGCACCGTACCATTCACTTGTTATCCTGAGGGATGGTGTAGCTTTTGCACTCATTTCCTCGGCGGTGTCTGTGATGGATATAACTGCCTTCATCTCAGTGAGGTCTTTGAATCTAGCAAGTCTTGACATCTAACGCAATTTGAATAATCAACAGAAGCAGATAACGAAATGCCAGTGTCGAGAGGAAAATTCCCACAGCTTAATGTCCCAGTGCAGAGCGCGGTGAGAATGTACCAACAGTTTTGTAACCTGCTAAATTAATAATGGAGCCAACTGAGCCATACACATAAAGTATCTTCTAATGTGCCTAGAAATTAACCTTTAAAAGCTGGTGGATTCTGCCTCTTGAAGTCTGTGACGGGAGGCTGATGGGTTTTCTGCAAGATTTAGAGGTTCTGGGTTCATTATCTGACCGAGAGCTGGTTGAAGCTTTGGGCTGGTTTGCCTGAGAAGACTCAAGGTTTCTGGGTGTGGGTTTTTTGGTTTTGTTGGTTTTTTTTTTTGTTGTTGTTTTTCAAGGGCTATTTTGCCCAGTGCTGAGTAGTGTGGATCAGGCGGGATCCCTGATAGACTTCCCGTAGCCGTAGCATCAGCATCTGTGAGCGTTCAAGAAGGCATATAGTAATATATGGCAAGAGGCACACCTCTGCTTTCCTAAAATCCCATTGTTTTGCCGAACAGCACTTCACATAACTTCAAGTTTGAGTTTACCTAGTTATCCAGATCCTCAGCTTTCTTTTTCCCTTTCCCTTTCCCTTTCCCTTTCCTTTTCCCTTTCCCTTTCCCTTTCCCTTTCCCTTTCCCTTTCCTTTTCCTTTCTCCTTTCTCCTTTCTCCTTTTTCCTTTTTTCTTCTTTCTTTTTTTCCGAAAAAACAAACTTCCAAAAGAGCTGTGAAATAGTTCCAGTCCCTTTGGTGTAGACAGCATCAAAACCCAGCAGTTGGATAAGTATTTTAGCATTTTCTGGGGAAAAAATAAACATGGAGAAAACAGTGACAGTACGGCCAGCCCTTCCGCCTGTCTCGGTTTGAGCTCAGGGGGAGCACGGGCGCTTGGTGGAACGCCAGGGCGGGTTCTGTGCCGGTTGCTTTAGGTCCCAGCCATTCCCCTGCTCTGTCTGTATCCTGCTGCGAGTGTGCAGCACGGAACAGCATTTGCATTTGCTTTTTGCAGTCACAGGGCCAAATCCAACCTGATCGGAACGTTTTTCTGGGTTTTCCAGATGTTTGAAATCCTGATGCGCGCTCACATCACTTGTACAAGCGGCTGCAGATGCAGGACAGGAGGCGTGAAAACTTGTTCTCAAAATTGGCTGGGGGGG
>VUYV01000291.1:904821-921035 GCA_008711295.1 Anarhynchus alexandrinus | reverse complement strand
GCACGTGAATGCACCGATTTCATTCTGCTTATGTGGGTTTCCTTAGTCCATTTGAGTTTTTAATACGTTTAAATTAATGCATGGCAGCATTAACGAGACTCTAACATCGATTGCTGCCCTGCGCGGTAACCACTAACGCACTCCCCGGTTGTTTTCCAGTATTTTCTTTTGCTGTGCTCTTCTGTTGGCAACTGATCTCTTTAACGCTCCGTATAAAAACATCCTTCTCCAAAATGACGCGTTTCTCTTTGGAGGCCTTTTGGACACATTTAAGAACAAACTTGCTCCGGTGACTTATTGCCAGCCCAGAGGAGTTCTCTGACGCCGCTTCCATACGGCATCTTTTTCTCTCTCTTTAGCAGCTGTTTGCTCATTTTTTCTACGGGTGAAAGACAGCCTTTGTCAGACGGGGTGGCGTGGGAGCTGTCGTTTGCGCTTTGATTAACCCTTCCACCACCGCGAGCAGCTTGTCCCTGCCGGGATGGGGCGAGGGGTGTCTTTTTGAGCTCTCCCCCACCCTACACCGCCTTCTGCGCCCCACACCCCCTCCCCTCGCTCATCTTCTCCTCTCTGCTCCCAGCTCACCTCCTCGCCTGGCTTGGGTCTGGAGTTGGTCCAGCAGATCCGGTGGATGTGGGCTGCTCTGGGCAGCTGGAGACTCGCTGGAAGGCCACCCGTAAGGTGTAAAACGCTGGCCGTGCATGAGGGGCTCTTAATATTTGCGGTCTCCTGGGCTGTGGTCTGGTGCGTGCTCCTCAGAGAGGAGGATGCTTTGCAAACGCCCGCGTAGCACTGCCAGGTGCTGTGGATATCTCTTCCAGAAGAGCCTGGGAGATTGAGGAGCCCAAAGTCCAGTAGGAATCGTCCATGCCTGTGTTGTTTTTGGAAGTGGGGCGCAAGGCTCATGACCGTTATTAAACACCGCTCTGTCATTACCCCTTCAGGAGTCTGGGGTCTGCTGGACTCCCGAAGTGTTTTGGCTTCGTTAACAAGTGCTGCCAGCACCGTTCCCGTACGCGGCAGAGTCCCCCTGGGGAAAATGGTGATTTTTGGACGGTAGGTGCCCCCGTGCCCAGCGGTGTGTCCGACAGGCACGAGGAGAGCAGACAAATGCGGAGAGCGTGAAAGACCACCCGATGGGACCAGGGACGCTGCTGATGGCAGTAAAGGTGGGGCTGGGGAAGGGACCTGTGCCTCTGCGGCTCAGGTTAGCTGAAAAAGGTGAGATTGCAATAAAGACAAGCTTAATCGCATTGAGAAAAGCGGTAATAGATAACCTAGTTTTGGGCAGGCTCGGGGCTCCTTTTCCGTCTTTTCTGGAGTCGCTGCCTTGTGAGAGAAAGGATGGGGGAAGAGAAAAACAGATGTCCCAGATACAGCCGGCATTTCTGATAACTTGACTCCTAAAATAATCTTGCTTTATAAAAATTGATTTTGTTCTTTTTCTTTTACAAAGAACAACACAGATCGAGTTCTTGCTTCCACAAATCCTCTCTGAAGGAACGGTACTATATAAATCAAACTGTGGTTCAGGGGGTTTATTATTTTTTTAAAACCTTTAATATTTAATTTAAGCCATCAGTTTGGACTGACATGTATTCACTTTGAAAGGGCATATTTTTTTTTTCTTTAAGAACCTGATCTTTTCCCTTTTAATAGAACCTTTCTATCACGCTAGGGGAAGAGGAAGAAGCTACAATATTCCCCCAAACAGTATTGCACTCGTGAAACCTTGTTTTCTCTGCGATGGATTTAGGTTAAAATAAGGTCCTTTATGTTTTTCTTCTCCGAGAGCACTGGCATGTTAGGAAGATTTACAGTCCACCAGAATAGAAGCGAGGGCTCGGGTGCGCCAGGCTGCCTTTGCTGCCTTTTTGCCCAGGTCCCAGTGAGCAGCGCTGCCTATGGGCCACCGCACCAGTTGGAGCCGGCGTTGCGCTGTGCCCTCACTGGGGACCCTGGGCTGGTGCTTGGAAATGGGGAGGGCATGCGGGGTCCGAGGTACAGGGGGTCTCCCAGGACCCCATGTCACGTAGCATCCTTCGGTGGCTGCGCCTGCAGTCCCCAGCGACCGTAAGCGGTGCCCAGCGGCGTTGGCTATGTCGTGTTTCGGAGAGAAAGTTCCCAGGGCCAGAAGAGCTTTTGAGCAAATACTTTATTAATTTTATTTAATTTTTTTTTCTGAAGGTTTTCTTTATATAGAAGAAAACGTGTTCTAAGATCCAGCAGTAGGTATTAAAATGAATGTGTTTCTCTTCCAGGAGTTTGTTCAATGTGCAAATAAAATCAGCCCTCATGCGCAGAAAATCTGGAAGGTTTCAATTTAAAATTCATTGGGTTTTCTAGAGGAGCGTATGGGGTTTTTTTTGTGTGTTAGAAATGTATTGAGAAGGATCCTCATCTGCATAAACCATCAGAGAGTAAATGCCAATTATGGATTCATAGACTAGCAAAAAATATATGTTACTCTTGATTTATCCTTGTGATAAGATTTATAAAGAACAGTGATAGCCTCTGTTAAAAAGAATGACTCCAGCTGGTATAAATAAAAACAATAAACATAACGGCGAAAGTGATGACACCAGCCCACAATGTGATCTGAACAGTAAGAAGCAACACACAAATTAGTTGCTGATGTCCAGAGGAGAGGACTGCATTTCATATTCACACTTGAGGGATATATGAGCTCATTTGGGTCTGCAGGAGAGTCCTCATGTGTGACTCAAAGCAGGAGTAATGAGAATTACGATGCTGTTGCCCCACTCATTGAGATACCAGTGTACATTAAGTCTCCGCTTCTGAATTGGACTCGTTCATTGCTAGATCGGTCGGCGCTTTCCAGTGTGATTTGCAAGGACTTAAAATGCATATGTCTCGGGAGCCCTCCATCTAATTTCACTGTGGATTGCAACAAAATGTAAAAGCAAAGTCCCACATTAGTCGTGTGCCATCAGATCAGCTCTGCTGCCATAATGTAAAAATACTCGAGAAACTGATGTATTTGCCCTGAGAAAAAAAACTGCTTGGAGAAGATGCTAAAATGTGTATATCTGATGGAGAAAGACCATCCAACCTGCGAGTGGGAATGTGCTGCGCTGAAAGCCTGAGCGTGACAAACGCCTTCCCGGGCTGCGGTGCCTCTCCGCGGGGAGGAGGTCACGGCTGCGGCTCGAGCGAGGCGCTGCAGAGCTGGGGAAAACCCGTCCTGGCGCTGGCGCCGATCTCCTCTCTGACCTTGACAAGCGATGATTTTTAGGCCCCTTGCAAGGCTGCAGAAGGGTAATTGAACTGAGAAGGGGCGATCAAAGTACCGATGAGTTGTGACGTTGACTTTCTGTGCCTCGGTTTCCCACGTACCGTTAGCATCGTGGTACGTTAACTATTGATTAGGTATGGTGTTTTGTGAGTCTCTTAATGCTACTGTATAAGTTTGGATAGAGACTTTTTGCATGATTTAAAAGCCTGCTCTATCACTAGCATAAGGACCGAGTCCAGCGTTACGGCCTCCGATCCCCATTAACGTTAAACACCCCATAATGCTGAGCTCTCCTTTGTATGAACCCTTCTGGCTAAGCCTTGCTGCCTTTGGGTTCCCACCTCTGTCAGCAGAGGCACAGGGCAGCAATCAGCAGGTTGGTCCCGCAGTGACGGAGGGGACCTGGGCGAATGGGTGGATGTCACTAGGTCTCTCGGTAACCTCGATAGAGCGGGACGTAGGCAGCGGCGGAGGAGGAGGTGGCTTCTCTGGTCCATTGGTTCTCTCTGGGGGTCCCAGCAAGAGGCAGTGCTGGGCCACACATCCTCTCTGCAGTCCCATAGCAAGGCTGTGAGTGGCACGACCGAGCTCACCTCACCCTTCTCTGCCCTCGTGCAGGATCTGCCGAGCCCCACTGAGCTCTGCAGGGTACACCTGGTGTAGGATTGGGGGTGTCAACCTCGTTACTGTGATTCTAGTCCTCCCCGCCTTCTCCTGGCGCTCCTTTCACGCAGCATCTGGACTTCCAGTCTTTCCGAGAGCTGAAACAAGGCAGAAATGCATCTCCCACTGACCAAGGCTGGAGCTTCGGCTGCTTGAAAGCACCGCAGCTGCAGGGTCTGTCGGGGAGGTGCTGCGTGTTCCCTGCCATCAGCCTGAACAACAAGTACCTTCTCCNGGGAGGTGCTGCGTGTTCCCTGCCATCAGCTTTTCCATCAACCTGAACAACAAACAAGTACCTTCTCTGGCCAGAAATCAGCCCTGTCTCCCTGTCTGCAGCACACGTGCTTTTGGTTGCATCTGTGCCGCTTATCTGCACGGCCACGCGGACGCCAGCGTACAGGGCAGGATGCTCCGTGGTCCTTCTGGCCACTGGCCCATGACCAGGAAACCACAGCCTTGGTGAAAACCTCACCATTAAAAAAAAAGAAAAAAAGAAAGTATGAAACTCTTGGAAACTTTGCAGATGGTATGGGTTGAATGGAGGCTTGGAGACCCCCATGATATCAGAGATGCCAGTTAACAGCTCTTGTGTCTGCTTGGCTGAGAGCCTGGACCTGGGAGGGTGGCTTGTGAGCAGCGTGCTGCCATCCCACCCAAATGCGCCGTACAAACCTGCCGAGTAACTGAGCAAGGCTGGGGGGAGAGAGGGAAAGTGTGTTCTCCCTATGTGGCTATTCAAAAAATTCACTTCTCGGAAGAATTTTTTTTTTTTTAGTCTAAATTTATTCTTCATCAATTTACATCTATTTGTTCTTGTGCCAATATTCTTCCTCAGCTTAAATAGCTCTTCTCTCCCCCGTGTGTTTACCCCCTTGATGTATTTATAGAAAATAATGGCAGCCCCTCTCAGGCTTCACTTTGCAAGGCTTGTACAGGCTCCCCTCACAACACCGGCTCATCCCAGTTACTTCTCGCCCTGAACTGGACGTTGATGAGTACAGAGACTGCGCGGGGGAGGGCGTTCCCAGCGCGGTTGTGCTTGTCCTTCCCAGCGATGCCCATGTTGGCCCGTGCCCTGTAAACCTGTCACACCCCTCCGCGGTGCCCATGTGCAGAGCTGCTCCCCAGGGTACCTCCGCTTTTCTGCGGCCACAGGGCCTCAAACACTCCCGAACATCCTGGGCTGGGCTAACGCTTCTCTTTTCCGCTTGCTCCCAACTGATGAGCTTCCAGGTGCTCACGGGTATTCCCGCTGGTCCTCAAGTACAGAAGCATAAATTTCCTTGTGCTCGTGTCAGACCCATCCCACCGCCCGTCCTTCTGTGCAATATTCAGGTTTTCTCTAGGAATCATAGAACCATAGAATGGTTTAGGTTGGAAAGGACCTTGAAGATCATCGAGTTCCAACCCCCCTGCTATATGCTTCCCCGCTTTCTCTCTGACGCCACTGAAGGCATCGGTGCCTCTCTGCTCTGTCCAGAGGTAATTAATGAAAATTGGAACTGAAATGGGTCCCTCTCCCCGAGGAATTCCTCTGGTAACTTCCACCCAGTCTGCTCATCCTCCTTTCCAAACAGTACGTCAACATCTCTCCTACAGGGTGGGTGGGGAACTACCCAGCAGGCGTGAATCCCAATCATTTAAAACGAACTTAATTTTCCGTGTCAGCTGTTTTGCTGAAGTCCAGAGAGGTTATATGTGCTGCTTTGAAAAAAATGAGGATTTTTATCAGAGAAAGATAGCGGTGTAGCTGGGTGTGATTTATCTCGGTGCATTTTCTCCTGCCACCGTTTGCTTCCAGAGCCCTCTCCTTCAAAGCGTATTAAAAAGCCTCACTCGCTTGTGAAATCAGACTGAAGAGCCCGTAGTTGTCCGGATTGCTTGTCTACACTTCCAAAAAAAATCGGAATATAATATTTTCTTATTCTATCTGATTTATTAAATAAATCCTTGCCTTGTAGCTGTCTTACATCCACATTTCTAAACCGGCGCTGGTTCTTTCTCTGATGAAATCTATCGAAAAAAGACCAACAAATGAGTGCCAGTCACCACGCCGTTAATAACGAAGCAGGCAAATAAAACATCCTGGGGGACTCTCGTTTCTCAAGCCTTCTATAGGCAGCGCTGTCTCTTAATGCATTTAACCACTCTGCCACCTGCAAAAACTAGCAGTTCAGGTATTATACAAAGAATTTGGCAAAGAACAGCTGCAGAAAGGTTTGCAGTGAGCTCTGTTATCACAAAGAGGTTTGTCATTAAAGTGGAATATCCTGTATGGACACTCCAACTTCTGCCGTTTTCCAAAAACTGCAGGCTAAGGTGGTATTAACTGAACTGGTATGATAGATGGCCGTGTTGTAATTGAATTAGTTGGGAAGCATTGACCTTTTTGATGTATAATGTCTCTGAACGTGAACAACAAATACAAACTAATGCTTTTATGAGTTTGCTGGGTGAGTTTAGCCATCAATTGACTTGTGATAAATAAGACGTCGTACGCTCCAGTCAATGGAAAACATGTTTGCAGCTCCTGTGCGTGTACCTCTGTACTCTGTGAAATCAGCTCTGCAGGCGCACATCACTCCGGTCTGGCTTTTGCGTTATGAGCTGGACCCAAACGCGAGCTCAAGTCCTCAGAGGACCTTATGCTCGCTGGGCAATGACGAGCCCAGCAGCCAGTGCTTGGTGTCAATTGTCTGCTCCCTTCCTTCGTGGCCAGATTAGCTGACAACGACTTGATGAGATTTCTGCTGTTTCTGCAGCACCTCTCCTCGTCAAAATAGTTGTAGATCAATAGCTGTTACCTCCACAAGCCATACCGAAAGTCAAGTTAGATGGGAAATGCAATTAGAAGAGAGGAAGCTATTTGCAAAGAATTCGTGTTGTTTGTACTCGTTGCGTTTCTACGCTTTGGTCCTTCCTGCTCCAGAGCAGAAAATGAAATTTTGCTGTTTATCTTTTATTCGGTCTGGGTTTGACAGAAAAATCGCTATTGCTATAACCTGGGACGTTTTATTAGCGTTTATCTGACTGTGATAAATTCCCATATTGCTACTTGCCACTGGAGCCAAGATAAATGGTCTCCAGGTGGACAGGGTGCTCGGGGAACCGGTGGGTGCCTGGGCTGCCTCTTCCTGGGCTGCCTCCATCCCTGGAGGTGTTCAAGGCCAGGCTGGAGGTGGCCTTGGGCAGCCTGGTCTGGTGGGAGGTGTCCCTGCCTATGGCAGGGGGGTTGGGACTCGATGATCTTCAAGGTCCTTTCCAACCTAAACTGTTCTATGATTCTACGATTCAAATCCAGCCTAGGTCAGTAACGCTTGTCCTGAAAAACACCCCTGTACTGTCTCACGTGACATGAGCAGATGGCTCTCAGCCTACGTATTGACACCTCCAAAACGGCATGTCCTTGGAGCAGGAAGATTGCCCACTACCCCTTGTGCCTACCTGCAAGCGTAGCTAACTCCTGGAGGCTTTGGTTTTCTCCACCCCGCTCCCCCTTTCGTGCACGGCTTGCAGGTGCTTTCTTGCACACAAGAATCGCCAAACCCCTCTCCAGATCTGAGACTCGCTCACGGTCTAAGGAAGAGCCCCGCAGCCACAGCAGCTTCTCCGAGTTACTATTGATTTAGGTAAAAGCATAAACGTTGCATTCTTCCAGTTCGCGTGTCTGTCTCTCGCCTCAGGCTCTTTCTTTTCCTCTGTGGGATCAATTACCTTCTTATCCTTCGGTGCAGTCTGCAGCACAGAAGCAGGGACGCTGCTGCAGCACAGAAGCAGGGACGCTGCTGGAGCAGTTTGGATCAAAAGGATCCTTCCAATGCGAGACCTTGTCACCAGGAGGGCCAGCAGCAGGCGTTTTAGGGAGCGCTGCAGAAATGCATTGTCATGGCTTAATTTTAATCTAAGAAAAAAACCAGTTGTAGTGCCTCCAAAGCGAAGTCAGAGTACACCGTGAAAGAGCAAAACAAAACCAACCAGTCACCGGCAGAACCTGAACTTGTCTTATCACTGCTTTTGTACATCTCTGCCCCTCTCTCTATCTTTGGACACCTCCCAAAACTCATCTATGCTTCTGGTGCTTATCACTCCAAGTCTAGATAGCATCATTGTCTGTAAGAGACTTTAAAAATCCTTTTTAGCTCTTGACCTTCGGTAATACTTGGTGGCAATGAAGTTTACGGTAGTGATGCTGAAAGAATAAGGTCTCCGATACCATCTTCTCTGGCTCTCTGCTTAAATGTTAAACACAACGAAGATATTCTAAAATTTTGTCTTGCAAATTCAGGAGCAAGTTCTGGCTGGGCTGTATGTAAATGTTCGATGGTGGCAACGGGAGAAGCCATCTCAAGGGCAGCTCAGACAGGGGTGAGAGGGGAGAGCAGCCTGAGCCCTGTTGCCTCCCTGTGCAGAGAGGTGGGAGGCTGTGGCTGCATCTCCATCCTTCGCAGCTTCAGCTGGGAGCTGAAAACAAGGTGCGCAGGAGCACCTATGAGGTGCAGCCTCTGGCTCCACAGAGCACGTACGGCCCTGGACTTGAAACTTATTGCCCAGAAGTTGGCATCGGGAGTTGTGCTTGACTGGTTCTTGATACCTTCTTGCTCTGAGCAGTCCTGCTCAGCCTCAGCCCAGTTGCAAACAGATGCGGCTTCTCAGCACGGGGCACGTGCTGCGGTGCTGCGCCTTCCTTGAGATGCTGCTCCTTGGACTTCTTTCCGGATCTCCTGGTGAGACTTTCCTGACTCCTCCTGGGTTTGACGTGCCCAAGCAGGTCAGATACGACATGCCTGGTGGCTCTTCCCCGGCACACAGCAGAAGAGCGATCCCTTTAAGTATTATACCTTTCCCGTGTGCTAAACAAATTGTGTCAAAACTGCCATGTAAAATGTGGTTCTACGTGGTCCCCATTGATAAAGCAATTATGGAAGAGCTAAGCTTCAACACGCGTATAATCCCCCAGACATTGCAGGGAAAGTGTAAGGACTTGGAATAACTCACCCAGGGAGCGAACCTTGCAAACCTAATTAAATTCAACAGAGATATAGGAGGAAGAGAGATTCTTTTTCTCTACGACCTGCCCATAGTCAGTGGGAGAAATGATTAAATGCTCGAAAGGCTTCAATCTATTTGTCGTGGTTAAAGAGCCTCGCACAGGATGTGTCGCAAGCAGTTCACTGTCTTCGTAATGTAATTTAAGTTATTGTGGTCCATATGGGTCATCTGTCTTTCATCGGCCGTTTTCCCCAGCATGGGGCAGCATGGCTTTCTGCCTAATAAAGACCTCTTGTTATGATGCATCTTATCATACCATGCGATACCCCACGTGAATGATCCAGTGACCCGTTACAGGGCTGTGACACGGGGGGAAGGAATACAAGAGAATGGGAATAGGTGAAGACGCTGTTGCCGCGTTCTCTAACGGCACGCGGGAGGTGTCACACCAGCCGCTCCACCTGCTCGAGAGATCCCAGGGCTGCTGAGATCGATAGGCTTTTTGCTGACAACTTCAAATAAAGCGAGTGATTTAACCCCAGCCAAGCCCGAAGACAAAACCTGGTGTGCGCTGCTCCCTGGACCTTTGGATTGCAGCCAGCGAATTTTGCACCGGATCAAGGTACGAGGTGGCCTGAAGAAGCCAACAAGAAACGACTTATCCATAGAGATGTTCTGACCTACTCGCAGCTCTTGGAGCACAAAACCATACGTCCCTTCAAAGGATTTTAAGGCAGACAAACGCAGCTCAGAGGAAAGGATGCTAGGGGCAGAGAGCAATTTAGAGATTTGAGACAAAACATGTGAAAGAGCTCCTTTTGTGCTTCCAGAAAGTGCTCCACACGGGTCTGGTACGTGGGAGGTCAGAGAAGGTCCCGTCCCAGGGGAGCTGACCTTGGCCCCCGCGCAGCAGTCGCTCTCCTTTTTGACTCTCCGCCTTGCACGGGCTCAGCCAGAACACATTGCTTAATCCGTGAAAGCCTTGGAGCATCTGGCTGATACGCGGTTTTTATTCCCACGGTGAAGGTCCAGGAAACGGATATAAATAAAAGCAGGGCCGGTGAAGCCCAAGGTTAAGCGGAGGTGCGTTCCTGCCCACCGTCAGACAAGAGCAAGCTGGACCTAGGGCTGCTCTCCCAGCGACATGCCGTTTCCTGCAGCAAAACTGACAGAGGACATGGGGGACAAGAGATTAGAACAAGCAAGAAAGCAATACTGAGAGAGCAAAAGGCAAAAAGGTGCAACTTCTGATCTGGTGGAAAAAGAGTCAGAATTAAACCTCTCCATCGCAGCAATGGCTGCTTTCCCCGGGCCCACCTGGTGGAAATGAGAACTTGTTCTTTCACTCGGCAGTGGTTTGCAAAGACTCTTCCTTCGTTTTCCAGACCATGAGGATGAATGGCTCCATCCCGCAGGACAGTGCCGGGCGTTTCTCTGCAAGGCACATGGTGTTGCTGCCATGGGGGATGCAAACCTGAGAGGATGCTGAGCGTGGACGGGGGCCTCAGATGGTGGTGCTCCCCAGCTGAGTGTCCAGAGGCGTTCAAAGGCGAGGGGATGTTCTGCAATAAATACGTTCCACTTTTAAACCCAAGAGGGGATCAAGCGCGAGACAAACCACTGAAGGCAACGATAGTTTCTCCATTCCTTGATGTCTTCAGTGGACACTGCAGGCTTTTCTGGAAGATACTTTTTAATCAAATGCTGACTGCTGAGCTAAACACAGCAGTTATTGAGTGAAATGCTATGGGCTATGTTATTCCACAGACTGATGAGCTAATAGTCTCCGCTGGCCTTAAAACCTGGATGGACATTTTAAGGGGATTCTATAAAAAGGCCGTCCCGATAAATAATTACTCAGGGTGGTAAAAGCTAAGGCATTTGTGAATTCCTTGGTGACCACAAGAAATTCGAAGACCGTTTAACGTATTACCCGAGTGCCAGCGAGCGCAAGCTGACATCCATCGATACGACTGGAAAGTCTCCTCTGGTTTCAGCGGGCGCTTGGTCGGGTCACGGTCACGGAAACGGTGCAAGGGCTAAAGACAGCGGGAGGCAGGGCTGCGCCACCCTCCATCTCGGAGCATCGCTGGAGGCGAAATACCTTCCTTCGGGTTTTAGCTCTCATGGGAAGGTTATTTTGATTTTCCTTTAGAAAACCTTGATGGGCAAGACTTGGGGACGAGCCAGTAACCAACGGAGAGGCAGATTGCACAGAAAATTCACCTGAACACGCAAGAAATCAGCACGTACTTTGCACAGCTTGGAAACGCCTTCTCCTCTCTGGAGCGCGGTATGGAAGGTAACACCTTCCCGAGAGCTCACGTGGAACTGGTACGTCTCCCGCCCTGACCCGCCATCCTGCGCAGCCTGGTGTTGAGCTGTGCGCGAGGACATCTTGCGAAGTAGGCAGGTGGTTACCTGTCACGCTTTGCTGCTGCCTTCGCCTGTCAGATCGAGAGGAACCGGTACCTCCACAGCCGGAGCAACGGCTGAGCGCGGGTAACCGTGAGCCGCGCTGACTCCGTCTGCGCAGCCTTCCCCTCCCTCCCTCCCTCCCTCCTGGGGGGCTGCAAGCAAAAAAAGCAGCCCCCGATTATTTCTTTTCCCCCACTTTTGGCCTAAAATCAGTTGCGCCCGTGCTTTTGTGCACGTTCTCTCCCGAAAGGGAGCTTTTCTGCGCTACTCCCCGAGGAGTGTCTGAACCTCCTCTTTCGCTCGCGGTTAACAACGCATTCAAAAAGACCCAAACCGAAAAGCCCAAGCGAAGGCTCATTTATAAAAATATTGGTTGTGAATATAAATAATCGTTCTGGGTCTGTGTCAGTTGGTAGAGCAAGCTTAAATGTAAAGTTTCTTCTCTCAGTTGGATTAGCCTGTGACTGCTTTAATCATCAGTGGTTTTGTACACGGTCCTAACAGTCCATTTTACAAATGCTCGAACGTGTAATAAGGGGGGTTTATTCCTCATAGGCATTTGTGCCAGCCAAAGCCCGTTGTTCCCACGCCCACTGGAAAGTAATTCAAGACAGCAGAGGGAAACTCATTAAAGCGTTTAGACCAATATTCACAAAAATATTTTATCTTATCCATCCTACTCCAGAGCCACTCTTCCCTTTGTTTGTAAATATATCGGGGGAAAAAAAATATCACTTCTGCCTCGGACTTCTGTCAAGTGCACTGCTTTGGAGAGTTTGGCATATTCTCCAGTCAGCACATCTGGTATGGGTGGATGCTATTCAACAGACTTGATTTTTTTTTTTTTTGGTTGTTGTTATATTTCAAGTGATCCTGTGCCAAAACCCATTTAGCTGAACAAGAAGTTTGCCCATTATCAATCACTCACTGGTAACCACTGCCAACTCGGAGATGCCTCTCTCCAGGCACAGCCTGCGTGCGCGCCGGCCGCAGAAGCCAACTTCAGCAATATTGGTACCCTACTGAGATTTCAGAGGAAGTGCAAGTACGGAGTACTTGATAAAAATAGCAATCTGCAGGCTGCATATTGCTAAGTGCTATTTAACCATGCAGAAAGTTTGGGTATTTGTCTTTAACCCAGGAGAGAATCCAATGTTTCACCCAGACTGTGGCAGGGAGGGGAAGGAATCGGCGCCCGGGGCTGTCCGGCCATTCGCCCAGGGTTGCCTCGCTCTCCCCAGTCCCGGTTAAACACTTCAGGGAGCACAACAGGCTCAGGGTCCTGTCTAACTGGGGTGTAGCCACTTGTACTCCCAGCGTGGGGCTATGCTTTGGACTTTAGGCTTTCTCTTTCTCTTAAGGGCAAACCCAGAAGAGACTAAGGACTTGCTGTCAGCACGCTGGCAAATGTGAACCAGTCGTCGTCCTATCAGCTGCACCGGTGAAGGACTGGTTTTTCTACACTTTAATGCCATTTGCTGCTAGCTGTGTTAGAAACGTCTGTGCTGGAGAAGGTGCTAGGTATGGTCATGTCCCCGTTAAAACGAAATTTGTTTTCTTTCACCCCCCGGTTCATTCACCAGGAAATGATTTGAGGGTTCCTGAGAGCCGCTAAAGCACCGAGTTGGTTGAAGGGTTGTCGGTATGTGGAGCTTTTGTTTTTCTAATGGTACAAACCTGCCCAGAGGTGGCAATAAAGAAGCCGAAGAGAAGGCTTGCTGCGTAAAGACTCCTCAGTGCTTTAAGATGAGCCCTCAGGCCGGTCCCTTCGCTGTCAACGGGACGAGCGGCTTGGTTTGAATTAGTCACTTGTGCCGGTCTTTGCGGGTGGAGCACGTAACAGCTGTGTGGTGCTACAGCCACGTCGCAGGGGACGGGGCAGCGCCGGAGCGCGGAGCCCAGGCTCGCTGCAGCCGGTGCCGGCGCGTTGGGCGCGCGTTGCTCCGGGGGGGATGCCACCGAGAGACAACTTTGCAAGAGAGCATGGCCGAGACACGAGTGGGAAAAACCTGCTTCCCCACGGGGAGTTTCCGATGTGCAGAGGGAGCCAGAAAGTTTCCGAGAAATAGCTAGTGACGAAAGTCAGGTTGTCTTTCCTAGACCTTACCCTCACCGCCAGCTTCCCCTTCAGCATCCGTCAGCTTCAGCGTTTCCAGCCCTGCGCAGTTATTCCTGCGCACAAGCAAAAAGCACCGCTGGTGCTGCGAGAGAGGGCACGGCGGTGGCAATGTGCTCGTTTTTCCGTAGCTGGGATCAGCGTCGTCTACGAATGAGGAACATCCTCTGGCTCTGTCAAGCGAATTGGGCTGAAATATCTTTGTATTAGGGCTATGCTATATACAGGAAGAGCCAGCATCCTCTGTGGGGAGCCGGGCACCGCTTCTGCAGCGCTGTGGTGCCGGAAAAGCTGGGAAAGGCGGGTGTGCACGGTCCCGGACACCCCTGGCTCGAGGAGACACGTCCTACATCCAGTGGGTCTCCCACTTAATTTGGAAGGAGTTGCTGAAGGGGAGGGCAGGGGAGGTGGGAGGCTCTGGGGGAGCCAGAGACGGGAAATGTGCCAGCCGCTGAAGGAAAGGGGAGATGAAAGGGAAAAGAAGAGTGGAGAACAAAGCGGAGATGTCAAGCAAAGGTGGGGAGGGGGAAGAGGAGATGACGGTGCTAAAATTAGATGGGGAACGGGGACAGGGAGAGCTGATCTGGTGCTCTCCCCTCGGACGAAATTCCCACTGGAGCCGCTACCAAACCTGGCCTGGGGAGGGGGCAGAACTGGAGGCCGGATGGAAAAGCAAGGGAAGGGGGGTGTCGCTGCAGACCCGCAGCACCCAAGCTGCTCAGAGAGGTTTTTCCTGGCCCCAAGGGGGGGCAGCCCTGCTGCCCGCAGCCACTGTGTCACCCCCCTCCCCTTCCCGAGCATCACCTTCAGCCTGGGACACACCACCCAGTGCCTTTTTGTAAAATCAGCGTCTTGTCTTCATGAACCTGCACCGTGTTTAACTGTTTCAAACCAATTTTTGCAGGTGATTCCTAATTATATGCTACTAGTCACAGCCCACGACAAGCTAATGAAACCCTTGCCATCAATTAAATGTAATTTCTGTGTGCTGAGGGGGAAGCGAGGAAGGCAAAAGACAAAGTCACCCAACTTTCCCCTGGCTGCAGCCTGGCTTTGGGGCATGGCTTCTCCCGCTTCCCCTTGATTTGAGAGATTTGGGGCTGAAGGAGTGACGCCCTGTGCCAAATACGCTGCATGCAGCGTGCAAAGGGTGTGCGTTGAAAAGCATCCCTTCCACCGACGCCTTGAGCGTCAAATTCTCACCAGGCTTTTACAGGAGGCAGTTCCATACCACAGCTACGACCTGGGCCAGCGAGCGCGCGCTAGGACCGCTTGCCACGGGAGCACTGGCTGATGCACAGCCATCTCAGCGGCACGGTCCCATTTCCTCCCAGGAGGAGTTCCGGATTATGCGGTTGGGGACTTCCCGTCAATCAGGGGATCGTTGATCAGACATCCTCTTGCATAATCAGGGAATGCATTATCGATCTCATTATTATTTCTATTATGCTCCTCGCTAGACCGGCTTTCACTGTGGGAGCCAGCTCTGGGAACCTGTCAGAACCTGGACGGAACCAAGTACGATCAGGTAGACCTGGAGTAGCGGTAAGAAAGGTTACCTACTTGTTCTCTGGTGTTTGCAATTCTGAAAGGTACAAAGAGCTTTTCTGCCCGTTCTGGTGACCTGAAGGCATGCTCTATACGGAGTGGCATAGGGCTGAAATCACCCAGCCATGCGATTTGGAAGTAAATGGCTACTCACAGCATAAAACAATCTGACAAAAGCGTGGAAAATGGGGCCCAAGGACACTGCCTCTTTCAATGCTGTTAAGTAGTGGTAAGAATAAATGTGGTATAAACATGCTTTTCTTCCGTTTACAAAGATGTATGTTTATCTTCTCCTCTAGTATTAGCTGCTATGTGCGTTAAGTGTCTTTACAGATACTACATATACACCGAATCACATGCAATATGCTTCAAAGTCAGTGGAAGGACTTGCACATCGGTGAGTTTCAGACCAAAACCCCCTCCTGACCCCTTGTTTCTCCCAGGAAAGCAGAGTTTTCTCTTCCCGAGGTTGTCAGAGTAAGTAAGCCACATAGTTTTATCCCAGTTTGTCCCTAGCGGTCTGATGGCCACAACGTGTTTGCGCTTACAACCCTTTCAATTGGTTCATCTGGGAAAGAAAAGCCGATAGTCCACTTCCCAAACAGGGCTAATGAGAGGAAAAGTCAAGCCTTTGACATCTCATTCACCCAGCAACACCTCTATTAAAAAACTCTCTGCAATATTTTCTGGGTGGCGTGGCAGGCTGACCGTCAGCAAGGAACGAAGCCACGCTCTGATCTCAGCTAAGCTCTCGCCTGCCCGGACTGGCGGCGAGCGTGCCTTGGTGCTGCCCGTGCATGGCAGCACACCCAAGCTTGGGGACCCCCACCTCGCGCTGCCGTCCCACGCCACCAGACCCCATCCCCGCGAGGGCCACGACCCGCCTGTCTGCGGGGAGGTCGGGTACCGCTGGCCGAGCGGGAGGTCGGGGACGGCCGGCAGCTGTCCGGCACAAGGCCTGTGCATCACCGGTGGCCTTCGCGCCCCGAGGGCGGTGGGCGCGCAGGGGTGCCGTGTCCCCAAGTGGGAAGAGGGTCTCTTTCAGGCTGGGCACCCCCCTCCCCTGCACGCCTTTGCACCGGGCTGCGGGAGAGCTGTCGCCTGGATTTGGGGTGCGGGGGGATGGGAAATAGCGGGAATGACGCTGTGGTGGGGGCTGTCCCCGTTCCCCCCCACCCCAAGCAGCGCCTGGGGCCGGGGGGGGCTGCGGGGGTCGGGACGCCG
>VUYV01000291.1:803868-903332 GCA_008711295.1 Anarhynchus alexandrinus | reverse complement strand
GGGGGGGGGGGGGGGAGAGCTGAAGTGCTGTGCAGAGTCCTTTTTACAGCAGAGCCTGCCGCTGGCAGGGAGCTGGGTCTGTAAAGCGTGGTTTGCCATGGCTTGTTCACACCAGAGCCAGAAAATAGCAACTTCTTCCCGTGCTAGTCCCCACCGGCGAGGACTAGCGGTCCTCATGGATGCGGCTAGCGGTGGGATGCCCGGGAGGGGGCACAACCTATGTCGTTCCTGTGCGGAAGAGCAGCGAGACGCCGGTGAGAGCCGGTGCCTGAGCCCTGTGAGCTCCCAGGCTGCGGGCGTTCGGCCCCTTCGGCTCTGGAGGAGTGAATGAAAATCACGGCAGCGATGCGGGGAGCCAGCGCGTCCCCTGCCTGCCCCGGGGACCGGAGCCCCCCCTGCTCCCGCACAGCCGAGCCGAGGGTCCGGGGGAGGCCGCCTGTGTCGGGCGGTTCGGGAGGACTTTCCTCCTCAATGAACGGTGGAGAGGAGCGATTGCCGTTGCGCGGGCAGGGCTCCAAAGTGCGCTTTTCAGTTTTCTTTTTAATGAGCAGCAGAAGGAAAAGGGGGAGGAGGAGGAGGAATAAGGTGTGCGGGAACGGGCATTGTTTCCCCGAGTGCCTTCCCCCATGCGTGTGTGTGTGTGTGTGTGTGGTAGAAGCCAGCCGGGGCTGGAGGTACTCGTTCGTTCATCAGAAATTTCTTAATGTTTTGACAGGGAACTGGATTTGGGAGTGTGGGAGAAAACAAAACCTGAATTCCGTCTCGATGCGTTACGTGTTTCACGCGAGGCGTGCATCGCCTGCCTGGTTTTATAGTCTCTGGCGCTGGGAAGACGGGTTGAAAGATTTATGAGCCCAAGTTCATAGTAAACCCGCACATTACAGGCTCGACATTAACGTTCCCCCGCGCTGAAGTAGCTGGCTCTCGCTGGGGGAATGTATGCAAGGATCGCTCGCTCTGTCTGTCTGTCTAAACGCTATTATAGGGTGGCCCGTTAGTCACCGTGGGGGGAGGCAGAACAAGGATGCTGTTTGCCTCTCGGCAGGCGAATCGCAGGGAGGGGAAAGGATGACTCCGGCAGCGGCATCTGTGTGTTAGCTGCACCTGCTGTGGATACTGGGAAGTGGGGAGAGCGAATGTCAGAGGCACAAAGAACAGGGGAGGAAATGAAGGAGGAAATAACAGAGGAAGATAACGTGGTCCGTCTGCCCGTGGCCACGATTCGGGCTCGTGCGAGGCACCTTGCCCACCCCGCAGCTGCTCGGGGAAGTCCAGCGGTGGGAGTTTCTCTTGAATTCCGTGGTGGGGTTTATCTGCCCCGATGTGCCCTGCCCGGAGCCCGCGCGGTGGGGCAGGGCTCGGGCTGGAGGCGCAACGGGGGAAAGCGGCCAGGGCGACCGGGGAGCAGTACTAATTTAACGAATTCCTGTGGATGGTGGATTTATAGGGCAGTCAGGAGGTGAAGGGAACCCCCTGCCCCAGCGCTGATTTGGGAGGTGGTGAGGAGGGAAAGCGCATTGTCCCTGCCTATGGCAGGGGGGTCGGAACTCGATGATCTTCAAGGTCTTTTCCAACCTAAACCATTCTATGATTCTATGATTCTGGATTTTTTGTGGGGCAGCAAGCTGCATGAAGGAGTACACAGGTTCCCCTGCTCTGGAGGACCGCAAGGGAGAGGTCTTACGGGGTCTTGATTCCTAAAGACACCAGAAAACAGAACAGTATACTCCCTTTGTGCAGCCCAAAGCACCACTAGAGATGGAGGTTGCAACTGTAATGCTCTCGGTCTTCTCCTCCAGCGGCTGAGATAGCGGGTTAGTGGTAAGATGAGAGCTCAGTTCATTGCTCTCGGTGCAGGGCAAGAAGGCATTGATTTGTGGTAAGCCTGGAGCTCGTCTCCGTGCAAGGAGAGTCAGACCCCATCGACTGCCTGTGCAATACGATGCTGTACGAGTCCGTGCTATTAGAGCAGCGAACGTCGAACGTTAGGAAGCCAAGTCAGAGCGACCCTCCCAGTCTTAATATAACAAAAATCATTAAAGATGAAATGTTAAGTGGCTCCTCTGGTCAGAGACTGTCTTGCTGAAGGTAAATAAGCTAGATCCTGTTCCCTGTGGGTGGTTAGCTCCATGTCTCCGGAGACCAAAGTCAGTTTGGGGGCGGTTTGGAGGGTGCGTTTGGCTGCGGGTAGTGAAGGTAAGGCATGAGGACACCGGTGGAATTGAGGCCGTCTGAGGCAGCCCCGTGCTGCAGCTCTTGCTGTGGGTACTTTCATTCACTTTGCTGCTTTTGACTGATTCGTGACCCTGTACCCTCTCTGAAAGGTCTTCCTGTGATTATTTCGGGGCTTTGCGTTTACATGCCACGTCCAGGTCTATTCCGGTCCTGCTTTGAGAGCTGATGAATGAAGGTGGACATAACAGCGGAGCCGGTGCGTGGCCAAGTGCTTGGCACCTGGGACGTGGCAGCTCCTGGGCTGACTTGCCAAGAGGGACCTGTCTCTGTCGCATGCTGTTAGGAGGCTTGACAAGAGACAGGGGAGCTTAATGTGCCACTAAAAACCTTGGCACCGGGTTTTTACATCCCTCGCCCAGGAAACGACATTTCAGGGCCCTTTTGGATTATCCTTACGGGGTAATACATCCTCTTCTTCACAGCGCGGATCTCTCGCGTGCTCCACTAGCAACGTTCCTGATGCTCTGGCACGAGGGAGCACCCATTCCCATGCCCAGGCTGAAGCCCTAAAGGTGCCTTTCGCACCCGTGCGCTCCCACCAGAAAGCTCTTTGTGAACGGCCAAGGGGTGAAGAGGAGATTATTCCAACTCCTCCTAGC
Organism: Anarhynchus alexandrinus; assembly: GCA_008711295.1. Lineage (NCBI taxonomy): Eukaryota > Metazoa > Chordata > Aves > Charadriiformes > Charadriidae > Anarhynchus > Anarhynchus alexandrinus. The sequence goes on along the minus strand of VUYV01000291.1, from coordinate 900,498 downwards.
TGGCTTGCTTCTCAATTCCTTCTCAATTCCCACCTCCCGTAGCTGAGCGAATTGGCCGAATGCCCACCCCGGTCTTGAAGCCTCTGTCACCACCCTGTCCCCTCGCTGCTTTGCGGCTGACTGCCATCTCCCAGGCGTGGGTCTGGGAGCACAGGCTGAGCTAAGCCAGGTCTAGCAGAGCTCCTCTGCCTGGGGTCTGTGCCTCAGTGCCGCTGCCTGGCTGCTTGGGTGGGGATTGGGGTGCCCAAACCAAGGCTCCTCGCTGGTGCTAAATAAAGGCAACGTGAGATTTGGGGGTACGCCGGGCTTCCACTGAACCTACTGGACTTGTCAGCGCTCAGCACCTTTGAAAATCAGGCTGCACCCAAGTTTTGCTAGATTCGTAGGGTTTAGAAACCTGAATTGGAGTTAAGACCTCTGGTGGGGAGGGTAGCCTGAGAGTGGCTTGGTACAAACCAAAAAAAGGCAAGAGACGTCGCAAGAAATGCAGCGTACCTAGGATGGCCTCACTGGGATGGGGGAGTAAAGACAGGAAGGCAGGGAAAAAGGGGTGGGCAGTTTTAACAAATATGTCCTCGCAAGCTGGCTGCTTGGGTATTTCAGCGGGGGTGCGAGCGGGGAGAAAGCAGGGCGCCGGCAGGGCCGGTGCAGGCGGCGGACAGTGTGTATCGGGCTGTGAAAATGCATATCCAGGGGAGGGTTTTGCGAGAAGCTGTGAAGTTACAAGTGGGGGGAGAGAGTCGCTTTTGCTGGTGTTCAGCCCGGAGGTGACAAAAAGACAGATTTCCGCTCTTGCCCCAAATGGCAGATTTATAACATGCAGAAAATTGACTTGCGGTGGCAGTCCCCGGCAGCCGGGAGGGTCTCTGAGCCCCGCGTGTGACGTTTACTCTGGGAGCGCGTGGTGGCTTTGGTGGCAGACAGAGCAGGTTGGACCTGGCTTGGGAACTTCATTTTCTCATCGTGACATGGCAGAGAAATAGGAGGGCAGGCTGCTAAAAAGGCTGTGCCTTCGGTCACACGCTGTTGATAAAGAGAATCGCAGAATCACAGAACGGTCAGGGTTGGAAGGGACCTCTGGAGATCATCTAGTCCAACCCCCCCGCCAGAGCTGGGTCACCTCCAGGGAGAAAGGGGGTACAAGCGTCCTCCTCCAGCTTTTAGCCTTACTTTCTGCAGCCGAGCACTGAGCAATATATACATTTGGGGTCTTTTGTCAGTTGGCAGGAGAGTTGTGCTGCTATGCGTAATACACGAGCTTCAAAAGCAAACACGCACGCAGCGGAGGTGTTGGAAAACCCCCGTAGCCATTGGTTTCTGAGAGCGGTGTTTACAATCACAGAAATACATTCACATTGCTGCTGCTGCTGCTCAACTTCTGATCAGACGGAGCAGAAAGACGCTACTGAAATAAACAGCCGAGTCCTCGTTTGGAGGGTTGTTTCATTTTCTTACGGGCAACCTGGTGGTTTTCCTTTTTCCCTCTGGAAGGTGCTACGAAAGCTGATGCGCGTCAGCTTCTGACAGTGATAGCGGTCGCCAGTGTGAACGTCAGGGCAAGATGAAAGGCTCCAGGAGAGGGGAGAGGAGCCCTGCGTTGCTGGAGCGGTGCTCGGGGGAGTCCTGAGGCTTTTGGCTGGGAGGTGACTTTTTAAACGAGTAATGAGAAACCCTGCAAGCCTGACTTCAGTGCTTTGCCATTCGAGTGGCTGTCCTGCACTCCATGCAGATGGAGAGGCCGATTCCGGGGGTCACCTAAGGCTGGGAGTGAGTGGGGGCAGATACCATACCTTTTCGGGGAAGGGAAAATATTTCTGTCGTTCCTACCAGTAAGAGTAGCAAAGACAAAGTGACCAAACGGAGGGCTTGGCAGACTGCATCATCCCATGCTCTGTCCCCGCCAGGAGCCAACAGCAGAGGCGCCGAGGAGGATATTCACAGTAGGCAGATGAACAATAATCTGCCCCCCCATCAACATCCTACCCTAATCCATAACAGCTAGAGGTTGGTCTAAACTCTGAAAGCGCAGGGGTTTATGTCCTTCCCGAGATGTTTGCTAGCGTTAGCTGTGCTGGCTCGAGCTGGTCTTGTTATCCATATAAATGTGCAGCCTTTGCTCCCCACCTCTGCCCTCTCATTTCGGGCTGGTGAATGGAGCGGTGCTCCCTGGGCTTCTCTGGGAGCACATCACTGAAGAGGATGTTCTCTGTCCTTGATGTTTCTCAGTCTTCAAATCCGCCCTGACTGGCAGCCAGCCCTCTAGCATCTGCTGGATTGGTTTCAAGATTCAGTAGGATTTTTATTTTTTTTTTTTTCCCTTAACTCTTTCTGCTCTTTTCTAAATTTTGCACTTTACAGCTGAAACGGGGCTCGCACAGATTTTTCGCCTGGGACCAGGCAGCCTTCCCATTCCCGAATCATAAACTTAGGAAAAGTCATTTCTGGAAAAATTGTCATGGTATCCAGAGGAGGTAAGTCAGAGCAGAGGAGAAAATAACATTTTTAAATAAGCAATACGGTAATTATGTGCTCAGATAACTTCTAAAAACATGTCAGAAGTTTATTCTCAGAAAACCTTCCCGAGAGCTGTTTGCAGTCAGATATGAAAACAGCTGGGGCTGTCGCGGTGTCGTAGCTCATCCCTGGTTAGGCCGGGGCTGGAATTATCGCCAAACAATTTGACGCGTCTGTACTTTCAACCTCTCACAAATTGGTAAGAAATTCTGTGGAAGCCCCGAAGCAAGCAGGCTGGGAGTGTACGTCTGCCTTAGTTCAGCCCCTCCAAAGCTTCTGCTGTTTGCTCGCTCGCTCGCTTTCGTAGGCGCTGACAGAAATGAGCCTCCTTGGATGAAATCCTGATTCCGTTTAAGTATCGATTCCGCCGGTGCTGGGATTAGAGCCTGGCGCTCCGGAACACGAGGATGGGTTATACCAGCGAGCCCTCAACTGCACGGCACAGGGAGTCAGGTCCCATCCGTGGCTGAACTACAAAGTCCGGAATATTATCTGTGGGTGACTTACTTTTTTTTTGTTTGTTTGTTTGTTTGTTTGCTGCTGTGTGTAGAGGTGGGACGCAGTTTCCAGGCTAAACCAACAAAATCCGCTTAAGCCATGGAGTCCAACCAGGAATCCTCGCTCTTCCTGGTGAAGATCTTGGAGGAGCTGGACACGAAGCAGAACACTGTTTCTTACCAGGACCTCTGCAAGTCCCTGTGCGCGAGGTTTGATTTGTCCCAGTTGGCCAAGCTCAGGAGCGTGCTGTTTTACACCGCTTGCCTGGATCCTAATTTCCCGGCGACTTTGTTCAAAGACAAAATGAGATGCACTGTAAACAATCAGCAATCAAAGAAAATCATGGTTGCGGCAGATATAGTAACAATATTCAACCTCATACAAATGAACGGGGGAGTGGCCAAGGAGAAGCTTCCAGTTGCGAGGCAAAAAGTGAAGAAGAAAGAGTCGTTCGAGTCCTGTAGGTCTGACACGGAAATCTGCAACATGGCAGACTGCGTGCCCAACTGCGAGCTGAACGACCAGGAGTTTAACCGGGGCTTTCCAGTCCGGAGGTCTTCAAAATGCAGAAAGATGGACTGCAAGGACTGCCAGCAGTTTGTCCCTTCGTCGGAACCCAACTTTTTACTCGGCGTTAATAAGGAGATGAAGGGCCGGGCTGCCTCTCTGGACAGGCTTCAGGCGCTGGCGTCCTACTCCATCGCCACGTCTCCACCGTGCGAGATGCAGAGTACGTACTTCCCCATGAACATTGAAAATGAATCTATTTCAGACCAGGACTCCTTGCCGATAAGCGCAGGCATAAAAGAAACTTTCATTTCAAATGACGAGCCGTTCCTGATGCAGTCGTGTGTCCAGAAAAGAAATATATTCAAAGAAGATTTCCATAATCTGATTACAATATCTCCCAACTTAATACCGCCCAACAAAAAGCCGGAAGATGGACACAGAGAGCCTCAGAACAGGAAAGAAAGCTCTAAGCAGGCTTTCTTCAACCACAGCTTTGAAATGCCGTACAGCAGCCAGTACTTGAATCCAGTTTATTCTCCTATACCGGACAAAAGACGAGTGAAGCATGAAAGTTTAGATGATCTTCAAGCTTCAACGTATTTTGGCCCAACTACTATTCTCGGGCCCCAGGACACCAAGAAGTGGACTGGAAAGCCAACCAAGCAAACTGCCTGGCCAGCCAAAAGCTGGAGTTTAAACACTGAGGAGGTACCTGACTTTGAACGATCGTTTTTTAATAGGAAGCAGTCTGAAGAGAAGCCGCGATACCAGAGTTCGAACAACCCATCTCCAAACTTCCCTTCAGCTGACAGGCATCAGTCCTACCTAAATGCGAAGGATCAGCAGCCAATTATGCAGGCAAACTACGCTGCGAAACCAAACGGGCACAAACCCAAGGAAATTCCTTCCATTCTAGAAGTGGAGAAGCACGAGCCAGTCAAAAAGTTTAAGGATAAAAGCATTAACTGTACTTCGGTTCAGATCTTAAGCATTGACAGGACCACGAGTGTTGGGACGCAAACGGAGCAGCAAGTTCTGGACCACAAGAAGTGCAAGGATCTGTGTGCGGCGGGCCACGCCAAGTACGGCGAGCGGCACTCTCTCAAGCAGTCGGATGACGACTCTGAAATCGTGAGCGACGACATCAGCGACATTTTCCGGTTTTTGGATGACATGAGTATCAGCGGGTCGACGGGGGTGATGCAGTCCTCGTGCTACAACAGCACCGGTTCCTTGTCTCAGGTGCATAAATCAGACTGCGAGAGCTCACCGGAGCACAATCTGACTAAAATCTCCAACGGGAGCGCCTGCAACAAATTGGATAAACTGGTCCGGGCAGATATCAGTAACGCAGACGATGAACTGAAAACGAGCGTCTGCAAATTAGTTTTGAGGATTGGCGAAATAGAGAAGAAACTGGAATCTCTCTCAGGCGTCCGCGAAGAAATCTCCCAAGTCCTGGGAAAATTAAGCAAGCTGGATCAGAAAATTCAGCAGCCGGAGAAGGTCAGCGTACAAATCGATCTCAATTCTTTGACAAGCGAGGCCGCCTCGGACGAGAGTAACTCCCCGCAGATATTTCAGTGCCACAGCACTCCTCACGGAGGCAAACTGGAGAACAACCCGGAGTGGTGCTGTTCAGACGCCAGTGGAAGTAATAGCGAGAGCCTTCGAGTCAAAGCCTTAAAAAAAAGTCTGTTTACCAGGAGGTCATCGAGATCGTTGACAGAGGAAAACAGTGCGACTGAATCCAAAATAGCGAGTATTTCAAACTCTCCCCGAGACTGGAGAGCCATTACTTACACCAACCAAGTCGGCATTACGGAAGAGGAGATGAAAGAGAGAGATGGAGGAGAAAACAAGGACTGGCACAGGAAGTCTAAAGAGGTAATTTCAACTTTAACTCACATAATAAGCACTTAAAAATAATCTAGTTATGAATGTCTTCCACAGTCATCACAAGCCTCAGGGTATGACAATACTTTGCCCTGCCGTATTACGCCTGTCTTTATTGTTATCATAATTGAGTGATTTTGTACCTATATCTTCTTGCTTGGCAGCTGCAATATGGTCAAGTTGTTCCTTAAAAGCACTTTGCTCTTTTGAAAAGGCGGGGGGAGGCGGGGGGGAGCGGGGAAAGTAATGTGGGTGAGATCTTTGGAAGATGGTGGTGGTATTCATCATCAGTGGCGATATAATGAGGCCGGGTAATTAACTTGGTGAAAAGGGCGTGAGGAAAATTGAAATTCTCTAGCGGTTGTTTTAAAAGGGATATTTTTAAATTGCACCGTGACGGCTTTTATTGGAGGAGTATGTGCATGTTTAAAAGCCAACAAAATAGATTCATGGATTCAAATCCCTCAAGAAATGAATCCTTGTATGTGTACCGTGAGACCCAAACGGTAGTTGTGTTCTCTGCCTCTGACTTTCATGGTCATTCACATGAATCTTAAACCTCCTGGTGAGGAAACGCAGCAGAGCGGCGGTCTTGTTTTGGTTAGGCAGAAAAGCTCTGCCCATCCCTCCCAACAGACGCTCACTGCTGTCCTCGCAGGTCACAGAGCCATCGCGGCCGTCCTTGTGCTGGGCTCGGGTGGTGCTCAGCTGAAACCGTGCACGGCGTGGACGGTTGTTTCTGTTTCATGGGCAGTGGAGTGGGTTGGGGGTCCTGCAGCTCCCTTCTCAATCCAGGAGCACCATGGGCATGTGTTGGTTGCCCAGAGAGGGTGTTGAGGCCCCATTCCTGGAGGTGTTCAAGGCCAGGCTGGAGGTGGCCTTGGGCAGCCTGGTCTGGTGGGAGGTGTCCCTGCCTATGGCAGGGGGGTTGGAACTCGATGATCTTCAAGGTCCTTTCCAACCTAAACCATTCTATGATTCTATGTGTTTTTGAAACGCATCACCGTTGCAGCTTCGAAGGAAGAGGTTTGAGGGAAATAAGTGCAGTTGGATGAATACGAAACCGTAAACTGTGGGCTATTAGCAGGATGCAGAAATGGAAGCAGGTTGCCATCAGTAAGCCCAAACGCTGGCTTTTCTCTACATCGATCTGCCCAGGGTGAAATTCTGACTTTGAAAGTCCCTTCCTCACTCCTGCAGTAGACCATGGCTGACGCTGGATTGGTACTGTGGGTGGTGTGGTGTCAAGAGGGTGCTACCTGGGGGCTTCCCATGGGATTTCTTCAGGTTAAGACTTGATCTGGAAACAGAAATCTGGAATCCTGCATGTGGCTCTCAGCTTTTCCAGATCAGCTAGGCTTTTCTGCGCATCAGGGCTATTTTCAGAATAGTTTTATAACTGTAAACAGTACAAAACCTAAACTTCCGCCGCTGCATCAGCTCCATGGTGAGCGTGGAGTTGTGTCTGTCAAATACCTCTCTGGTGTGGTTGTGAGAAGAGGGTGGGCAAATGGACCAGGGCCATCCAAAACTTGGTCTTAGCTGGTACTTTTTTTATCGTGGCTTCAGCAATATCATATGGTGATTCTGAAAGGAATATCTCTGTCCTTTGTGTTTAACCTCCTCATAGTCCTCTTTCTTCTCTCAAACTCTTTTGAACCCTATTGCAGGCAGACAGGCAATACGAGATCCCACAGCCACACAGACTGTCTAAACAACCGAAAGATGCTTTCTTGATTGAACAAGTCTTTAGTCCTCACCCCTACCCGGCATCACTCAAGTCACACATGAAAAGCAACCCGCTCTACACAGACATGAGGTTGACGGAGCTGGCTGAGGTGAAACGCGCCCAGCCGTCGTGGACCATAGAGGAGTACACGAGGAACTCGGGGGATAAAGGCAAGATTGCAGCGTTGGATCTACAAGTGAGTCTTTATTTATTTAATTTGAATGGCTTGATTGCGGATGGGTGTTGCCAGAATATGCGTTTAAGAAGGGATTGGGATAGCTCAGGAAGGAGCTGTGCAGTGTTGAGCCTCTAATCTTGCTGATCCCTGTCCATCCTGGCCAGGGACAAAGAAAAGTGTGGATGTTTGATGACCGAATGGTGATCCTTGGCAGGTTGGTGCTCCCAGCTTATTCTGCGATGGAGAGATGTCCGCTAAGCCATCGTGGTGTTAGTAGCTCTAGAGAGGAGTTCAGGGGTAAAGGGGCGCAGAGATGAACCGGTCCCCACCTGCAGCAGGGCAGAGTGGTGCAGAAGCTGGCGTGGCTGCTTTCTCTTCTATCCTTGTTCCGTCTGCATTGTTCACAGAGGATTTAAGCGTTAGGGCTTTTTCCGTTTTGCTAGGAATATGAGACATAAAATACTTGTAGGACATGTTCAATACCATGACCGTTTTTGAAACACATCACCGTTGCAGCTTTGAAGTGGCTGTTGGAAACCAGAGTCATGTGAAGAAGAGATGAGCTAATGGTCTGTCTCGTTTGCATTTCTGTTCAGCTTGGAAGCGCGCAGGCTCTTCTGCAACGAGCAGAGCAGAGCAACTTACTGCGAGACAACTCCGAATTTTTTGATTTAAATTTTTCCAAACTGTGGTGCGTTTGAAATCACAATCCCGATGTATAATGGGCTGCCCAAAGCCAGGACTGAGCGCCCACGTTGGATACCCTGTCTAGCCTGATAAACAAAAGACGTCTTCGAGGAAGGAATATAGCTGAGCCCAGGTTTAAAGAGGAAGCATGAGGAACGCCATCCAAAATGTGTCAAGACCAAACAAACGTCGCCGTATTTAGTCATGAAGCACAAAATGCGCCACATAACGAAATCCACGCCGACGCGCAGATCGCTGCGTGTCATTTATATGCATTTATACAGCAGCACGCAGAGCCAGCGGGGGGACCGGTGCTGACCTCAGGCGTTTTGGGCTCCTTGCGTGTGTGCGTAGACGCCCCGGAGTGGAGCGGAGCAAGCTGCCCCCGCTAGCCACAGGCTGGGCAGCAGCCGGGGTGCGCTGACCGACAGCTCGGGGCTCGTCGGCGCCGCGCTAACGCAGCTCTGCGGTCAGCAGTCTGCGCGGTGCAGCCGTGCCCAGGCAGGAGTCTGCTTGTCTCCGAAGCTCCTCTGCCAGGGAAGGCGGCAGGAGAGAGCCCGGGACTCCGGGCTCCACCTCAGCTACCGATGGCTCCGCGTGGAGGTGCCTAACCCAGCTCCAGACTAAGCCCTAGGAGAGCATCGGGGTGCCGTGAGGAAGACTTGGCTAGCCCAAGGAGGACTGCCATGCCTCGGGACCCCGCGTTAGCCCCGCGTTAGCTGGGTTTGGAATTAAAACCATCACCCCCGCAGCGCTGCGGCGCAGCTCCCACGAGCGCTTGTGCAGGAGCTCGTGCACAACGAGTTCCCCCCCACCCCGGCTCGGCTCGTGCAAACTTCCCTGTCCTCACCAGCCCCTGCGCGTTGCTGTGGCTGAAGCGCAGTGGGAGAGACGCCGGGTCGCGCAGGGACCGGGCTGCCTCTCGCCTCAGCTGCCTGCTGCTTTTTGGGTCTTAAAAGCTTTAGGGGGCTTACTAAATTCCTGACCCTGGCGTTGCAGACTGCGCGCCGGAGTAGGGATAGGCTGAAAGACGCTCCTCTGCAGCGGGCAGTCGCAAAGCGTCCCTTACCCGCCGCGCGGAGGCACCGGGGGAGGTGACATTTGGAGGCAAAGCTCCCCCGGGGAGAAGTCTTCTCCATCTGCTCCTCGTAGGGCCGTTTCGCTCCCCTGTAAGCGGCTCTGCGCGACGGTGAGCAAACCAGAGAAATCGGCTTATTGCCATCATTTATCTTTAGGATAAAGGTGATAAAACTTTACTGGTTTGAGTCTCTTCCCTCCAAAAGGACTGTCAGAACCGCACCTACTCCGCAAAGCCCATGTCTAGACTTTATAATAGAGCTTACTGACAAACTTAAAAAATAGACACAGACTGATGAGTGGGTTTTTTTTTTTTCCCCAGTGATTAAGTTTATTAGAACTGAAGGTAAATACATTATGCTTTAATGAACATTCCTACATCTGGCAATGAAACGGGAAAGGAAGCTGATTAACAGTAATGGGCCTTTTTAATAATGCATCTTCCTTCTGAAGTAGTTAAAAGGTCAATACCAAGGCAGAGGGGTCTAAAACTGTAATTTCCTTGAAGCATAGCATGGCTGTCTTTGGGATCTTTCTACTTTTGTTTACTTAAAATTTCTCCTGGCGCTTGACACGTCTGCTGGGCTTTCCTCCAAAAATAGGAATTGCAGAACTGCAGTCCGGCCAGAGTTTGTCCCAGGCGTGGGGTCTGTGAGAGATCGCATGGCGTTGCTCTGTGTGCGATGATCTGCTGGGACAGAACGTTGTCAGGCCATTTTCTGATGCCTTCCGAGATGGGGTTGCTGATTTTTCTCAGAAGGCTCGAACAGGTCATTCAGAGCCCCCATGGGACAACCTCAGACTCGGCTGACGGTCTCTGTTTCAGCGTACAACCGCTGTCATAGACATCTCCATCAAACAATCGTAAAACCGTTGCTGAATTTTAATTGTTTATTTCTGGGGTAGCTGCAAAATCACTTCTTTTGGTTGTTCTGTACATAAAGCACACGCTGCTCTCAGGCAAATCAAGGGTTCAGCCAGTAGCTCGTGGCCACAAAATCTGAATTAGCCAATTAAAGGCTTACCCAAATCCCTCTCAAGTCAGCTGGAGTTTCTTTGTGTGGAGTCCAACGAGCTCCGGATCAGCTCCGTTACGAGCCCAGAAATGGTGTGTGTTAGGATATTCTTCCTGGAATATTTTTATGTGGAATCTTTTTCATTTTTTAAAGCAATGGCCCTTCGGGGCCCCAGACACAGGAGACAGCTTCGAGGAAAAGCTGTCATTTTTCAAAATGTTCTTTCTGCTTTATTCCTTTCTGCTGGTAAGTGCAATATAATGCCTGGTGTTTGGGCTTCCCCCATTTTCCCTGAAAGAAAGGATGAAGGGAAGAAAACCAGCAAGGTGGAAGAGCAAAGCTTGAAGAGCTGAAATTCTAAGGAAGAAAAAACCAAAAGATAAAAAAAACCCTTCAAATGGAGCTACTGATAAAGTTCTTTTCTGACCCATTCAGATCTCCTTCACTTTTTTTTTGTTTTTTTTTTTTTGTTACCTGTGTGGAACGGGATACTCCTAAAATGACCTCCAACCCAGAGAGCCTCAGACTTTGGCAACGAGCAGAGTGTTGCCTCCTGTGGAAACAGAGATTGCACCATTGGGGTTAAATGATCTCGTCTGTGGAGATGGACCGGGGTGATGTGCGGTACCAAATCGCACGCCGGGGGTCCAGTTCCCCTTCTCCTCCTGCCCCTAAAACTGAGACAGCATCATGCATCCAGGTGACTTTCAGAAGATGTGCAAGGTCTTACATCGGGGTCGGGGCAATCCCAAGCACAAATACAGGCTGGGTGGGGAATGGCTGGAGAGCAGCCCTGAGGAGAAGGACCTGGGGGTGCTGATGGATGAGAAGCTCAACATGAGCCAGCAATGTGCGATCGCAGCCCAGAAGGGCAACCGCATCCTGGGCTGCATCAGCAGAAGTGTGGCCAGCAGGGCGAGGGAGGGNCTTTGAGGGTGGTGAGGCACTGGCACAGGTTGCCCAGAGAGGTTGTTGAGGCCCCATCCCTGGAGGTGTTCAAGGCCAGGCTGGAGGTGGCCTTGGGCAGCCTGGTCTGGTGGGAGGTGTCCCTGCCTATGGCAGGGGGGTTGGAACTCGGTGATCTTCAAGGTCCTTTCCAACCTAAACCATTCTGTGATTCTATGATAAGATGGGCCTGGGAGGAGAGCTCGAAACTGAGGGTCACCGTGTCCTGGGTGATTTCATGGGAAACCACTCGCAACCCACTTCCACGGGATGTTCAGCACCCACTGCCTGCCGTTGTGTCTTCCCACGCCGAAACGAAGGGCTGGTGTCCCCAGGCGCTGCCGTTCTGGAGTGGGGCTACAAATGTCCCATCCTGAGGGGCTGGGTGCCAGATGGGGCTGGGCAATCACACCCCGCGAGCAAGTTATGGCAGCAAAATTAGGGTTAGCTTTATAAAATGTAGTGCGTGAGGAGTACGCGTTCAGAACCCTTCCCAGCAGCGGCGCTTTAATAATTTAAAAAGCAGTAACAGGGCGGTAGTTGCTGACATCTCTGCTGTCTAGCAGATTAAAGAGATTTTATTCAAATGCCATCCAGGATGACGAAGTTTACGGAAAATCAGGGGTACGTGAGGGATTTTGCAGCAGAATTATACTGTTTCAGGAGTTTATTTTTTGCGGCATTTTGTTGCCACTTTCGTCAGCCTTATGGAACCGGGAGCAGGAGTTGGAGGGATGTGGGAAGCGGCAATAACCCGCTTTGTCCTGGCAGCAGACCCCGATGCAGTCGGGCGGCCTTCAGGCACATCTGCCGTATTCGGTTATTGTGTCACGGACAGACCCCAGACAATTAACAACTGTTTCCTTTTAATTTTTAGACTCAAGAATCTTTAAACCCAAACAACTTAGAATACTGGATGGAAGACATTTATACTCCTGGCTACGATTCCTTATTAAAACGCAAAGAAGCTGAGTTCAGAAGAGCAAAGGTTTGCAAGATAGCCGCCCTGATAGCAGCGGCAGCTTGTACGGTTATTCTGGTCATTGTCGTTCCCATTTGTACCATGAAATCCTGAACCTGCGGGCAGACCCGTGACTCCCCGCGGCGCGCTTCTCGGGCAGCTCACGCCACGTTTCAAACATCTGATGGCAAAACTGTTAGGAGTTTGCTGAGGAAGAATGATCTGAGGACATCCCGACGGAGAACGCTGTAAACGTAGGCAAAACACAAAACAACTAGAGAAACTTTTGTTTTTTTGTTTTTTTTTTTTTGAAAAGTATTATTTTGAATAACGGACTGTGTGGCGGAGTTAACGGGAACTCGGTTCAATTTTTATGCATTTTTAAAAGTGCAATATTTTTTTTCCTAAAGAAACAATATAATGTTTTACAGAATCAGAGACTGGTGAGAGTCCAGGCGAAAGAGGAAGGTTGTCTGAGCCATGTTGCGTTTAACGGAGGTGTGAGTACACGGAGGTAGCACTGTATAGAAGGGAATGTTCTATATGCATTTCATCGGGGAGCTAGGGAAGTCTTAAAGCTCTCTACAATGTAGAAAACTCTGAATGTATTGTATTTATTTTATAGTATTTATGTATTTCATGATCATTTGATTGAAAGCAGACTGTGTAGCCATGAACAGAGTTTATTCCTATGTTCAGATTAAAAAGGGCTCTTTGTATTTGGTCTTGCCCCAAGACCCACTCTATCATCACTGAGTGCTTAGACAAGTGCAATGTGCTGCAGACCAAAAAGATTATGTTTTAAAGCAATCACGAGAGGTTTTAGTTGCTTCTGTTGAACAACATTTGCATAGAGCTGGCAACCTCGCCTTGCCAAAAGGGTATTCTTTACCTCCGCAGACAGTGAAATTGTCTCAATTTCACCCCTGCCAGCAAGCAGAACTGGCGGATCAAAGCAACGCTCCGTTGACGTTCTTGGAAATGTAATCTGAACACTTATAATTTTTTTTTTTTTTTTCACAAAGTCTTCGTGCCTTTTTTTAGACTGTAGAGTAAATAGAACTGTTTAATTTTGCTATTTTAAGCCCATAGCATAAATCACAACATAATGGGTACTGATGGAGGTTCTGTTCCCGCAAGCCTTCTATACCCTTCGGAGTGCTCCTCAGAGAGCAGGGCTGGGGGTTGCTGAGCACTTGCGTTAAGGGCGCAGTTTTCCAGCACTAGTGGAAACTCGCTGTTAGCGCAGTGCGTTCGGCACGGGGAGAGCTTCTGCCTTCCCTCTTGCTCATATACTTAAGAACGATGGTTGGCTCTACCGGACAGGAAGCAGTCTGTATCCCGTGGGAACTGCCCGCTTGATGCTTTATCCCAAACGCAAATAGCAGGTTGAAAGGAATTCTCAAGCTATGACAGAAGTTACCTGCCATGGTTGTTGGAAGCAAATACCCAGAGAGGATTACTCTTCTCTCAAGTATAGATGAGGGGGAAAAAAAAAGTAAAAAAAAAAAAGTAAAAAAATTATATATTTTCAGGAAATAATGTGATCTTGCCGGTCCTCTAAGGGAAAGGAGATTCTTTTAGTGACTGCTCTTTCTGTAGGGTAATTCGGTTTCTGCAGAAGCAGCCTCCCCCCAGGATGACACAGCAGCCGGGAGGGCACGGGATGCTCCTTCCTCCGGCTCTCTGGGATGCGCCGCGCTCGCTGTTTGTTTCTGGCTGGTTTAAAAAAAGCAGTGAGGAAAGGGTGTGTGGGAGGCGAAGGCTTTGCTGTGACTTCAGATGTGTCTCGGTTCTTTCCTGCAGCTGGAGAGCTGTTTACGCGCTGCTCGTGTGCTGTGTTTTATTTAGGGATAGGCGATCCCTGGGACCATGGATCTCTCGGAAAAACAAGTGTAAGCACAGGGTCGGGTGTCCCATCAGCAAATACCCAATAAGGAAAAGCCCCTAGACCGAAATCGGTGCCTGCCCGGCCCGAGTCCTGACCCAAATTCTGCAGCTTTGGCCCATTCCTCATACCGAGATTATCTCTCTTTTCTCCCAGACGCTGCAGGATGGAGTCACGGCAGGGAGGGAGCAATTCACACTGTCTATTTTCGGCTGCCTTCGGTTACGGTATGATTCAGAGCACCCGAGTTTAGGAGCTCAGAATCTGTACGTAGTAAATATAGACAGGTAGAGAAACCTCGGGGGATGATGTGGAGCCGCCGGCAAGATATCTAATATTAGACATGTGAATATGCTCCGGAGGGCATTGCTCTGCAGTTTACCTTATGCACAATTTAAGTTGATTGTATATGTAAGAAAAAAAAATAATCTATTCCTGGTTCCAGGTACTGTCAGAAAGTCGTTTTCCACCCCTCCTTGGCCCGGCGGTAGCAAGCGGTCGGAAGCAGCAGCATGGCCCCGTGGTGGCACAGTGTCAGTCCCCCATCAGCGGTGACGTGTCCCTTGGAGGGACGGGACGGGACGGGTGGGGGATGGACGCCGGGCAGAGCCCCCGCGTTCCCCAGTCCCCCTTTGCTAGCACGAGCGGTCTGGCCCCGCCGCCCCCCAGCCCGAAATGAGCAGCGCTTCCCCCGTTGCATCTCAGCCCTCTGCTTTTAGAAAACACGGGAATATTTAAGTGTAGACGGGAGGAGGGCGCAGGAGATGATGCTGATTGCAGGGGCTGCGCTTGCGCTGGTGAACAGGAGGAGATGTAAGGGGCCGCGTTTTGTCTGCGCGGGGATCTCTTTTTCTGTCTGTGCAAGACTCATCCCACGGGCACCGCGTGAGCCTTTGCATGAGAGATGCCCAAAATCCTGGGAAGGGCTTGGAAGGTTATGGGGCCGCGGGTGACACAGAGCTGGCCCAACCCAAGCACTGAGCATCCCAAGCATCCGCACCGCTCCTAATTTATCGAGGTGCTTTTGCCCACCCTCGCTTTGCACAAACAGCCGGTGGCGCCCACCTCCGTGGGGGCAGCGGTTTCCCCACGTGTCAGACCACCGTTTGCCACGGATCTCCCTCTCGGGGCTTGATTCGGCTCCCACAACCTCTGGGAGCACCTCCACCGGGGCCGGGAGCCCGGAGGGGAGTGGGCAAAGCAGAGCCTGGCTCCCTGCCTCCCCGCTCCCAAAATACCTCCGGGAGCCGCCGCCTGCCCCGTTCCCCGGCTGCCTCCGGCAGCTCCCCGGCACCGCTGGGGCGCGCGTCCTTCCCCGTTCCCGGTGGGTTTTACACCTGGCACGGAGCTCTTCGCCTAAAATCGGTAAGGAGGTGGAGCGGTGGGATGCTGCCGCCGGAGGAGGAGGGCGGCCCGGGAAGGAGGGGCCCTGCGGCGCTGCAGAGAGCGTACGGGCTAGGTGAAATCCCGGCAGTATTAACCTGCAAGAATGTTGTGATCAGCCTTGTGAACCAGTTATCCACTACTATATACTGTATACTATATGATAGACTTTTGTATAAAAAAAAAAAATTAAAATAAACAAATTAAAGCTATAGGTACATTGTAATCCTTGGTGTGATTGAAAAAAAAAAGTGTCCTAGATTGTATTAATTAAAATAACGATGAGCATATTGAACTGTTTTTCGTATTTATGCCTTATAAACTTGATATATTACACATGATAAAATGAAACTGCAAGAATTATAAAAGAGATACTCCATTTTGGGGGCAAATCCAATTTGCTTTTCCTAAAACAAGAGTGCTGCTTGAAATCAGCTCGATAAATCGTGTGTGCAGAAGAGCAAGAGCAGGATCTGTCCCCAAATGACTTTTTAGGAATTTTTTTTTTTTTTTTAATGGGGCTTTGGTTAATGTACTATGTAATAATTTTATTTTATAAAGTTACTGTACAATGTTGCCTTTTGGTTCATTTAAATATAATACCAAATAAACTTGAAAATTACAGCGTCCTAAGTTTTAATGAAACAGTTATAATAATTTATTACTGCGTTGCTTTTCCTCTTTTTTTTTTTTTTTTCCAGGGACATCAAGATAGCCATGGGATGCAAGTGTCTCAGTGTTAGATAACTAAGCAGCCTATCTAGTTCTTGGCAGAATTGCTAATGGATTTCTCGCTCGTGAAATAATAAGATTGCAGAAGATAATGAAAAATGAGTTTGTTGGGTTTCTTTTAAAAGCTCCTTTGCATCATATTGTCTGGGCTTCTGGGAGATTAGCTCTTGACACTAATCATAATATTTCGTTTTATAGGGTATTTCATGACTGAGTTTCGCCATATCAACTGTTTTAACGAGGTCATGACTAATATTTTGGTTATCTGTTTCACTTACATGTTTATGCAACCGCTGTCCCTTTTAAGGCAGTGCTATGGATGACTATTTATAGCCACCTGTCAACAGGCGATGGGTTTGCTTAGGATCTCTGTACGAATTTAATGGGCCGCTTTTGACTTGTTAATTGCAAAACCCGCTCGCCTTAAAGTTGCAGGTGTTGAAAGAAAGATAGCGCTGAGCCTGCCCCTGGAGGTAATCCGCACGCGAGGTTGGGAAGGGCAGCTGGGGAAGAGGGGACATACAGAAATAATGAGCCGTGACATGCAGTGGAGTGATGTCAGGTATCGATTTCCTCATCGCCGCTGCGTAAACGCCTTTAATGCGCTGCTTTAGCAGTCCTGGTCAGGACGGGGACTGCCGAGTGCTCCCTGCAGGGCTGGGCCACCGGGTCGACCCCCGGGTGCTCACGCGCCGCGAGTCAGGCTGCAAACCGTCACAGGTCCCCTTGGGAGGGACTGCGAGTCACAATTCCACGCTGGTTGCATTCTTGGAGGTGGTAGCATGGATTTGCATCGCTTTCAGGTTTTTCTCTTGTACCCATCAAGTCCAGAAGCTTACGGGTAGAAGTGCCCTCTGGATTTTTATGTGACAGCATGAATCCGGGAGCAGGAACTCTCATAAAAATGCTGAGCGTGAGCAGGCTTGTGCCAAAACCCCCTGAGCACTCTGGCCCAGCACTCCTCAGCCAAGGAGCTGGACAGGTAGGCTGTATGGACCTCCTCCGGGTCGTCGCTGCGCTGGAAGACGGTCAGCTGCCAGGTTTCTACAGTTTCTGCGGGACAGAGTGGCTGAGTGTCAAGGCAGAAGAAAGCTGCCACGTGCACCGCTGTATCAGCGACCAAGAGGTAGCCCCACGCTCTCTGTGCTTCTTTGAGTATTTCGCCCACAGCAATCAGTTGTACCGGTTGATTAAATTCTTCATTTCAGATATAGCTTTGATGAACGGCTCTGCCTGATGCACAGAAGAGTCACAAGCGAAATATTGGCTCTCGGGGCCATATTCTGCCCTCTGAGGTGCTCCTGTGGCTCCATCCCACTGGAGCTGCACATGGCAGAGGAGAAAGTAGCCCGTAGCCTGCCCGTAGCAGCTTGGTCCTATCAAAAGGAAAGGTCAGTTGTGTTGGTGTGCACTTTGGGAAAAGGCAAGCACCTGTGGGGGTAATTATAAAAATGAGATACTTTCTTTCATCCTATTTTTCCTTTGTTATCTTTTCAGGAAAGAGCACTGTATCTTGCAAAGTGCTGCTCTGCTATTAGCTCTCCAGCAAGCTTGGTCACTTCAGGTGACTTCTGAGACCATGGACCACTCGATCTCTTGCAGGCTGTTACATCAATCTTCACAGCCCACTTAGAAACGAGAGAAAAATCTTCAGAAAGTGAAGCAGCGGGCTACCAGCGGCCAGACTCTCCCATAAGTAAGTTCCATTTAGTTTTATTTATTTTCTGCAATATAGCACAAACTACGTGTAGGAGAGCCACGAAGCTCTTCTGAAAGCAACAGTGCATCTAACCTTCCCCAAGAGCAACAGGCTGAGGTTTTCAAGGCAGACTAGTTAACGGTCCCGGATGAGCCCAGCGCGAGAAAGCAATGGTGCTTGGCCAGTGCAGGGTACCACCGGGCATCACTGGTCATGGTGGACCAGCAGAGGATGCGAGGAGATGTGCAAAGCCCTCTGCCAGACCAGGGAAATGGCCTACAAGGCTTAATCCAGCATAGGGTTGAGGAAGCGGTGGGTGTCTGGAGACACAGCCGCTGCTGAGGCTGGAGGCTTTTAGAAATGAAAAGCTTTGTGGTCGCAGTTACCCGTCCCCAACCCTGCTTCTCCCTGCCCTCCCGCACCCGAGATCTGTGGATTTGGGGATATTCCTCTGAGGCAGTAAGCGGGTCTCTGGACAGAGCACAGGCTCAGATCTTGCCTTTTGTGGAAGTTAACCCGATTTCCTCAGTAAATAGAGGGAATTTTCTGCCAGACATGGATGTTTTGGCCTCGGCTAAAAAAACCCGTTGAGGTCTGAGATCTCCTCGTCCCACCGGTGGGGTTGACAGAACTTAAGGAAATGTGACCTGGCCCTTCCTCTCACCCGTCCCCAAAACAACGCGTGGCCGCCCTGGGAACGGCAGGATTATGACGGTGACGCCCATTTGCTTTCGCGTTGGGCTTTGTGGAAGTCACATTTCCAGGTCGGTCTCTGCAGCCGGAGGGTTGAAAGCCGATTTCATTTGTTAAGGATGAAAACAAACGGGTGAACTCCTCAGGTAAGAACACGCAGTTCTGGTTGCTGCTGCTTTAAGAAAAATGCCAAATCCTGCTGTTCGCAAGAAAATGGCTCTGTTTTCCGTGCTTGTTTTGAGCCCGTACATGGTGCGCTGTCTGTACGTTGTCCCCCGGCACGTGGCGGGGCTCCGGCGGGTGCGTCCCCTGGAAAGGGGAAAAAAGAGGGAATTACAGACGGTAAAACAGCCCTACCTGGGAGAGGGACTGGAGAAACGCGAATTATTCTGCCTGGCCCCGGAAACGCTGGGGAGTCCGGTCCCTGTTGAAAAGCTTTGCTGTAAACTCTCCTTTAGTGGCAGACAAATCTCTGCTGGTGTTGACAAATCCTCCTGATGTGCCGTCGTGCCGGGCGGACACGCGTACCGCGATAAACCAAACCTGTGTTCTGCTGTGTGCTTTTCCCCACGTAATGGTGGGGGGAGAGGAGAGAACCAAGGAGGCCGCGTCGTTTGTCTTCTTTCCTTGTCTTGGTAATGAAATATCGCTGTTGAACTTTACCCTGCCTTTCCTCATGCTATTTTATTATTATTTTTTTTTTTTGTGGAATGGTTACCTTTTAAGAGGCTCGTAAAATTGCATTACTAAAATTTATGACTGCGTAGCCAATGTGTGCACACGCATTAATTCTGTTCAAGGCCAACGTCTCGTAGCTGCAAAATTAACGTTACGGTGCAGTTTGTAGCACGGCTAATGACTGTTCAATAAAGCAGGGCTCACGCTTTGCTCACCTTACGGCACTTCATTCCTTGAAACAACCCGGCACCGAAGAGTTTCCCGGGTAACTTAAAAATGGGCACGTGCACAACATGGGGATATGTTATTTTATACATATTTACTCATGCAGTCAGAGCCTTGACAATCTTGGCCCCGTGAGCTGGTTCAGTTGGATTGCAGCTCCTTCGCGTGGTATTTAGTTCAAGGGTTCTAAAGCAGATGCCTCTGAACGCGACGGATTTAAAACGTGCCTCTTACCCACGACTCCGGTCTGGAGAGGCCGAGCGGGACGTTAGCGTTACCCTGAGAGTTATACCCCGTGCGGATTGGAAGCGAGTGAAAAATAGCAGCTCAGTAATTGATCAAATTACTTGAAATTATCTACGTTTCAACTTGCATTTTCTCACTAAGCAAAAGAAGTCCCTTTCTGCTAGAAGGGTGGATTAGTATTTGTAGCCTTTTTACCACTCGAAAAAGAGTTGCTAACCTGGTGGTGCAGGTTGAAGACAGATAAAATATTTTAAAGCAAATAACAGATGATGAGGACTTGCTTGTACGCTGATTGAAGAGAAGAGGTTGGAGGGTTGGACGTTCAGGGTGTTGGGACAGGAGTTCAGATGGTACTTGAGAGTGTGTGTTTTCTTCAAGGCTTTGTCTGACAGCAAGAAGACAACTCAGTGCTCGTGGTCTTGTACGGTACCCGGTGCTTAGCATATGATACCTGCAAGATCACTGCTGTTAGCCGTAAAAACCTGGTCATTTGGGACGCAAAAAGAAAGTATGAGGTGTTGGGCTGCTGAGATGTACTGGAGCTCGAGGGCAGGTGAACGTCTGGCGGTGAAGTCCAGGTTCCGCAGATGAGCCCGCTGGTCCCACAGCACGGGCTCCAAGCACAACAGACCCGCGGCTCACATCAAGCGATGGCTCGGTAAAGTGGTCAGCGGTGGCAGCCTGCAAAGATCTCATGGCAGACAAAGATCTCCATTTATGCATGGGAGCATCTTGGCTATTTTGGCCTCCAGGAGCACGAGCTTTTGCAGGGGGGACAGTGACATTTTTTTCTCTCTACTGGAAGATGTGACCTGACAAGAGTAAAGCATCCCTGGGATGGAGAAACCCATGCGGGGGGAAGATAATCTCATGTGAAAGCTCTCAAGGCAGTACCGTCTGTCTTCCGTGTTTTGGGACCGGTCGCCTGATCTCTGCGGGCTTTAGTTTCGTGCCAGTTACTCACCGTGTCTCTCTTCAGGCGTTTTCTTGGAACAGAGCCGTGCGGTTGTGAGGAGCGCAGGAAAAGAGGGGCCAGACACAGGCTGAGGCATCCTACAGGCGTCGTCTTGATGCTTATAATGGCATTACCAGTATCATAAACAGTTACAGCCAGATCAGTCATCAGATTTGTAACTCTGGTGGTAATCAGCGATACAACACCTGGGAGGTGTTCGGCTCAGCTTGTCAAAGCGTTTTGGTATTGTGAGAATGACGAACGTCACCGGGAAAGCTTTTTGGGGAGGATAAGAGGAGGGAGAAAAGCAGAAGCAGCGTGATGCTCTGCTGGGATGGCAGCGTGGAGAGAGCGGGATCGGTGCTGCAGGAGATGGGCAGACAGCGAGCATCTGCTCTGGGCCACCAGGATCAGAGCACAGCGGGAGTGAGAAATTCTTGGACCAGTTATCAAGGAATCGGGAAACTCCAGGATACTGTACTCAGGGGGGATTTTTACTACCCAGACATCTGCCGGGTAACAAATGCAGCTAATCACGGCGATAATGTACAACCCTAATTCACTATAAATTCTCTCCCATATGCTTAGAATTGTATTTACAGTAGGAAGCGAGGGATGGTTATTCATGAATCAAGGTGAACTGAGTTGCTGGTGCAGAGTCAGCCATATATCGTGGAAAATAATGTATGACAGACTTGAACAGAATCCCTCTGAAAGCACGGCTGGATTTCAGGTCTTTTAAGCAAAAAAAAAAAAGTTGCTTTAATTACTGATGGCTTTTAAATGCGCCAATTGAACTCCTCTGCAACCTTTGTTGACCTTGAAGCACGAGTTCACAAATGCAGTTGATGAAGAATTATCCACCAGACGAAATACGCGTCCTTGAGTTCAGTTCTGCTGCTGAGGAGGTTGAAAAGAGTTAAGAAAAGAAATCGGGGAGGATCTGTGGTAATGGCTGCTTAGCTCATTGGTAGCACATGAAAGGATGTTGTTTTATTGATATACTTCTATGGCCTTTCTTCAGTTGCAGGCAATAATTTTGCCATCTAACTCACCACGGGCCCAGAGGAGCACTGTGAGCTCAAATATATCTAATATTGAGGCGGGAGGGAGGTGTCCCAGCCGACAGAGTTCAGGGCTGAGCGCTGTTCGTTACAGATGAATTGTGGTGCCTCTTCCTCCTGGAGCGATTCCCCGCTCCCTGGTTGCGCTTGCCCCTGCGCTGCCTCGTCATCGGCGTGGGTTTATTTTGGTGAGGATGCCGTATGCTACGCGCTGGCTTTGGCCACTCAGGGCCCAGGGATTTGCATAATTACTGCTTATTCCTCAATTGCGATCTTTGAACATGCAAATCTGTTGATGCTGGTGACTGTAATCCCCCTGGCCTGGCTCGTCCCCACCCAGGGAAGTCTTTGAGCCATTTTCTGGTGACAGGGGTTTCCCTGTTGGCTTCTCATTTCCAGCTGTGGGTGAAGAGGAGAACCCCTTGATCAGCTACCCGAAATAGAGGGAGGACAAAAAGCAAAGAGAGATGGCTGTGAAATTCAGAAAAAGGACTATCTTTTTTTTCACAAGAGCTTGAATGCCTTCTTTCCCTGTGACTTTCCTTGCAGAAGCTCAAGCGTATGCTGCTGGTGAGAGATGGGATGGGTCAGCTTGGTCCATCCCACCCACTGCGGCAGGGTTGTGTCCTTGCCGTACCTCTCCCCCGTTTCTGTCTGGTCTGGCTGCTGCCTGCCTGAAATCTGGTTTCAAAGTGAAACAGCTGAGATAACAACCAGCAGTTTTGGAGAAGGCTGTCCATCTGCTGCTCGTGGTCGTCCACCTCCTCTGGGGAAGCTGCGTCAGCGTAAGGCAGGAGAGGAGCTCAGCAGAGGACTTGCTTGCCTGGGTGGAGGGATGGGGAAACCTGAGCTCGCAGCGCCCGAGCGTGGGGGCCTGGGGTTACCCGTCCCGGCGTGGTTGTTACCTTGGACTGAAGAAGAGTTGGTGAATTCTACTGATGTCATCTACTTGGACTTGTGCAAAGCATTTGACACTGTCCCACATGGTATCCTGGTCTCTAAATTGAAGGGACAAGGATTACGACAAATGGACCACTCGATGGATAAAGAACTGGCTGGACGGTCGCACTCAAAGAGTTGCGGTCAATGGCTCAATGTCCAAGTGGAGAGCAGTGATGTTCCTCAGGGGTCGGTACTGGGACCTGTACTGTTCAATATCTTTGTCGGTGACATGGACAGTGGGGTTGAGTGCACCCTCAGCAAGTTTGCCGATGACACCAAGCTGTTTGGCGAGGTAGACACGCTGGAGGGGAGGGATGCCATCCAGAGGGACCTGGACAGGCTGGAGAGGTGGGCCCAAGCCAACCTCATGCAGTTCAACAAGGCCAAGTGCAAGGTCCTACATCTGGGTTGGGGCAATCCCAAGCATATTTCTATGATTCTATGAATTCCATAGTGTTTTAACACGTGCCGAGCTGTATATACATGGCTAGAGCAGGAGCTCTTCTTATTAAAACATTAATTAATTAGCCTTTCCCACTTCTATTACTAATATTTTTCTAATAGTGCTTTCAACATTGCTTATTATTTTTTCCCCCCCTGCATCTTTCCAAATTAGTATATACAGAGAGAGCACACAACTACTTTATTTTCTGGAAGAAATAGGTACAGCTGGAAAATCAATGCCTTCTCAATGGCAAGGGTGAAATCCTGGCGTCATCGAAGTCCAACTTCCCAGGATTCCTGAAGAGGCAGTATTTCACCCAAAAGGCCCTGCCGGGCAACTGCACTCTGTGTCGTGGGGACTAGCATTCGGCTGGCACAGACTGTCCTCAGATCCAGCAGAGACTGTCCTCAGATCATAGAATCATAGAATGGTTTAGGTTGGAAAGGACCTTGAAGATCATCGAGTCCCAACCCCCCTGCCATAGGCAGGGACACCTCCCACCAGACCAGGCTGCCCAAGGCCACCTCCAGCCTGGCCTTGAACACCTCCAGGGATGGGGCCTCAACAACCTCTCTGGGCAACCTGGGACAGTGCCTCACCACCCTCACAGTGAAAAACTTCTTCCTCATGTTCAATCTAAACCTGCCCTCTTCCAGTTTGAAGCCATTCCCCCTCGTCCTATCACTCCATGCCCCAGTAAAAAGTCCCTCCCCAGCTCTCCTGTAGGCCCTTTAGGGACTGGAAGGCCGCAATGAGATCTCCCCGGAGCCTTCTCTTCTCCAGGCTGAAGAGCCCCAACTCTCTCAGCCTCTCCTCACAGGAGATCCAGCAGGGACTGCCCTCAGATCCAGCTCCAGTCATCATATTATTTCCTTACAGTTTCAGCCCTCTCCGCTAACGCTGTGTGCTCTTAGGACACGCACAATAGCTCATATTATTCTTCTTCCCTCAGTCACGGACCTGCTATCTCCGTCTGTGCCGGCACTACTCGTTGAGAGAAACAGTTATTTTGCACCCGAGTTGATAATGACGCTGTGAGAATGTCACTGCAGCATCAGTCACAATGTCCAGGGAGTGGGGTATATAGATGGATTTGAAAAGAACACTTTCTCCCGTGCATGGGAACATATCCTGTGCCATTATATGTTAATGGATATGATTTATTTCAGAAAAAGAGGGAGAAAACCCAGGCAAATGTAGAACCAGTGATTTACGGGAAACAACACTGTTTGGAATATAAATACAGACAAGCAGCATGTTTGTTGCTGGTGCTACGTTCCCTGGGATAATCAAGTCATTTCGTAACTTTGTCTGTGCCTTGAGCTTGCGCACACTTTGCCTCAAAGTTTTTCCATTTCTAACGAGGCCTCTTCTCCTGAACGCCTTTCTCAGATCATCAGAAATGGTTTGACATCCACTTGTAAAGGGCTTCATTGTAATGGATCTGTATGTTCTGTTCCCGCACCAGTTTTTTCTAAGGATCTCCCCCCGCACTCCTTTATCCGCCAGAGGTGAGGCAAGGTACCTGCAAATAAAGATGTACGTTGTGTTAAGGGCCACTGCTGAAAACGTCCTGAGCATTCCCGAGCTCTGCTTTCATGCCACGCTCGGCAAAAGCTTGTCATGCTCCTTTCCTGGAAGATCAGCATGAACCGAAACACTTGCAAAGCAATTGTTCTTCATGTGTTTTTGACCCTTTAAGTGACTCATATTTTTGGAGGTGGTCATTTTACTTTCACTGCAGGCTCTTCTGCTGTACCATAAAAGTAATGAAAAAAATAACCAGAGAATGAGATTTTCATTTTATTCTATGGTAAAGTAGTAAACAAGAATTATTTTTCACTATGTACAGATGAACTGTATTCACTTTTTTAGGTGAATTGTAACCGTGGGAGGGAAAGAACGTCCTGGGAACTGAAGAGCTGTGTTTAGGGCAAGTAAAGGACAGCATTGCATGTGTTATCATCACGTACCTCCAACGTGGAAGAATTCCTCTACAAACCTTTAGGAATAAGAGGGTAATCTAGTGCCTGCTTTTATTCGGTGTTTGGCTTGTTTGCTGAGGCCAATGGGAAGAGATGAGTTTATTATGTTGATATTTGCAGGAAGCTGAGGTGATATTGCCAGGACTCTTCAAGCATATAAAGTGCCAAGGCCACAGGAATCAACACTTTATATTTCAGAAACGGTGCAGATAAGATATGACCATTCAGAAACACTGCAAAGAAGGAACGTGCTGCTGGTTTTGTGTTGTGGAGCATCGTGGCAACGTAGAAGCACGAACCAGTCCGGTAAAGGACAGGACTTCACAGATGTCATTTCATGGCCAAAGCGTCCCACCTCTCAAGTCTTGTCCTGAGCCAGCCTCCTCGTAGTCAAAGATAGCAGTCACTGTGAGACCTGAAATGCATTAATCGAGAGGGAGATGTCCCTACACATTGTCAGCCGATGAAGTTGCCCAGCCTTCCTCTCTGGATTTTGTTTTATTCCCATTTTCCCCAGTAACTGTGGGTTATCTTCTCTAGTCCTATCAGTCTGCGTAGGTTTTAAGTCATAGAAGTGAATGAAATTGTGTGAGAATAAGTTCTACTGCAATGATCCGTTTCACTTAAATATGTGATCAAATGAAAATGCCACTTCTGAGGAACACTTTAGAACAAGAGCAAAATCTGGCAACATGCTAGATGCCCTCAATGACTGTAGTCTTACCAGAGACTTTGATCACAGCTGCCTTCATCTCTTTTCATGCTGCTTACAAAGTTACTCCATGTAAAAGTGTAGTGTATGATTTACTTTAACCAAGGAAAGACAAATTCATTCTGAAGGCAGGAGATGGCTCATCTCTGGGCTTGAGTCGTGTGTAGATCTCGAACGCTTTTGGAGCAGTTGCTGTGGAGAGGATGTGCCAAGTGACTGACAGCAGGGCCACACCAGAGAACGTCGTCGTGCTGGTTATCCACTATAATGAAGTGGAAAGGTGACCTTCTGCAGTCAGGTTTCATTATTGCAGAGTTGGAGATGAACTCTTCCCAAAATTGTATGGCACAATGGGTATCTCTGCACTAACCCTCCCACCAGCCCTGTCTGCACACCTACGTTTTGAGTCATCTGGAAACTCTTACAGGCCAAGAGCCATACCCTGAAGCAGGACAGTCTTCTCCAGGGGAGCTGTGGTGGTTACTGAAGGAATTCAGCCTATATTTAGTCTAGAAGAGATGGTTCCTGCCACTGCTGGACTGCAGGTATCGCTCAGTTGCTGCTCTGCGTCTGCCGCGCTACATCGCAGTATTTCAGGAGGAAAAGTGGAGAATGACTTTTCCATTTGAGGCCGTATGAGGGGATTCAGGCAGACGGCATGTAATTACTCGAGCTGGAGCCGGGCCAAGGGAGAGGATCTGTGGCTCCCCATCTGCAGGCTTATTTTCAGCACTTTAAAATGAGAGATTGCACCGAACACGTCGAAATTAATGAAACAAACTTGGTTTCTATCTGGACATCTCCTCCATCATGCCCACGTCAGACACAAATAACTCACCAGGACGGTTTACCCTGGACTGCCCTTCACAGGCTCACTTACAACCCCGAATGAAGGAGCAGCTGGAGGCAAGGAGCCTTTCCCACTCATTCAGGTGAGCTGTGAAGTGGGTAAGGAAAACGCCGTTGTTTTCCAACATGGGCAAAATCGGTTATTTGGGCAAATAAATTCTGCCTGCGGCTCTTCCTCTTACAATAGGAACCGTGGCCCTAATCCAGGAAGGCACTTTAGCGTGTGCTTAACTGGAAATTTGTGAGCGGCCCCGCTGATGGCAAGGGATCAGCTCTCGTGCTTAAAGTTAGATATGAGGAGGGGGAGCTGGCAGGCGGGCGGATGAGCGGCGCGATGGCCCAGGGGCCCTGCCTCATTATCCATGATTATACGGGCTTAGCGTTCGGCTGGATCCGGGCCCGCTTGAACAAAGGAGCGGGATTAGCGGGTGTGCAAATAGGGAGCAAAGCCAGAGGGTTCCGGCAGTGCCGAACACAACTTTGTTGCTCTGACAGAGTGTATAAAAGTGAATGAAAAGGCTGTATGATTGCTGTTGCCATCCTGTTAATTAGGCTGAACTCATGCTTCATTAGTGCCACAATATGCTTCCATCTTAACAAAGCCCTGTTGGGTGCGCGGAGCCACTTTACTATTAGTAAAATGAAGCCTTATCGGAAAGCCCTGTAATTCGTTTCGTAAGACAAGTCATGACATATGTTGTGTTGAAATTGCACCGAAGAGACAGATTACTCGCTTAACACTTGCTTTTCCTAACGAACAGGAAAAGATGTTTTCAAAACTGAGTTATTTATTGTATCGGGAGCTCTTCTGACCTCGTGCTTAATTACATTGCGTCGTCCTTTAGCGGTGTTTCGAGTAGTTCCTAAATAATGCCAATTGACCTGAGCTGCTTTTGCTCTTGCACATTCTCTCAGTGGCATTGTGGAAATACCGCCAAGCGTTAAAATCCCCGTTTCTTGCTGCCGTTGCGGGGAAGAGGGTTTTGCGTATAACCGGTGGGATGTGCCTGCAGCAGGAATGCAGCAAAAGCACTAGCGCAACCCACGTTCCCACATTCCCTGCTTGCAGCGATATAAGGCACTACTGATTAAGCAGCACAGTGGAAACTTGACATAGAAGCAAGAGCCAACGTGTACTGGCTCGATCGCTGCCCCCCAGGAAAACGCTGTGCTCCCCCAACGCTGCTGTATCAGGGGCAGAGCGTGTTATTTGTAGTGGTATTACGATAGATGCTGACCTGGCAGTGATTTTTCTATGGGTTTACTGTGCAGGGAAGGGAGTTTGGATTAAATTGGGGCACAGGTCCACATTGGCCTCAACTGGAGAGCTGATATAAGTCAATGCTGCCCTACCAGACGTCCCCTCTTTCTCAGCAATGCTGGTGGATTTCTGGGGCTGCCTTCAAAGCCAGGTTTCTGCAGATTAGAATATATTAAGACTAACACATACACACACACAAGAAAATGCCCAAGAGTTTTTGCTGACCTTGGTTGTTTGACCCCTCCATCTAGCGTAGCATACGGCAGCTCTCCACAGTGCGGTCGCCACCGCAGGAGTAATCGGTCGTGGGTGGAGATAGAAAGGGCAAATGGGTGAGAAAGTGGATGTGGGGAGGAATGACTTTAACAGATCTACCCCCGAGGGTATAAAAAGTAGTTGTGTTCACAAAGGTATGAATTTGAGGCAGAATAACTTCCCAACCCGTGTAACTGACTGCTTGTGACTGGATGTGGGGGCAGGCTGTGTTCTGTGCTCCAGTGGTTGTCTTACGCAATGGCTCTTTTCTACAGGCTGAAGTCAAATGGCAAATGTTGGCTTCGTTTCAGTACAACAGGGTGAACAGCATGGTGCTTCACCATCTTCTCCAGAAGGTCCTCTTTTGATGTACCCCTTCTGGAAGCCCCAGTGGCAGCGTCGCTGTCTGCACCAGCCAAAAGCAGCCGTGTCCGGCAGAGCGGGTCAGGATAGTGGAGTTAGACTCAACTCCATCCGAGCTCTCAGCTCTTCCTACCCGAGTGGTCTGGATTTGCTATTACTGGTGGTACACGCAGGGAGGGGACGTGTGTGGGAACAACATTTTATTTTCATGTTTCCTCCTTGTACCATTCTTTAGCCTTGCTTTAAACATCCCTGCTTACTCATGTCTCCCTACAGTAGACAGAAAAATACCTCCCTCCCTCCACTTCCAACGCTGTAACTTGCAGACCTGAAATGACCCTATATGAGAGGGTCGTAACAGCACAGTCCAACGGAGAAGACAAATGGCAGTGATGTGGTGTAGCAGAACCAACCGTATGAAAGACCGTCTTTGAACTGCTCAACAACTCCGTTTGCTCTTGCAACTCAGGCTGATGACTCGTGTCATCACCTCACTGCAGGGCTGAAGGGCATTCATTGGGGTAACCCTGCGAAGTCCGTGGGTTTTATCACAGGGCGGCTGCGGTCGCAAACGAGCGCCATGGGTGATGGGCGCAGCCTCACGTTCTCGTGCCAGCTGCTGCGTGACTGCACGTCCCCAGTGCAATCATCACCAGCGGTGTCAACCTGGGGGAGCCGCGCTCGTTCACACCAAATCAGATTTGGCCCAGCGCTCCGAAATGGGCACTGTGATATGAAATTTATAACAACGACAATTGGGAGCTAGAGGTGGTTTCGCAGGAGGAGTATTATTTACTGCTTAAATAGAAATATCTTATTCTTACAGGCATGGAAAATGCTGCGCTACCATAAATTTGGGAAGATCCTGTAGGATTTTGTTTCAAGATGGAATAACGCCTTTCTCGATGCCTTAGTGCCACCATCACCATAAGCCACGACTGTTGGGGTTTGTCAGGTTAGTTTGAACCCGGATCAGATCCCCGGCTCTGCTCTGCAGCTGTAGAGATGCTTGAGCTGAAACGAAGTGATGGGGTGGGAGGGAGCACGGCAGGACAGGAACAGCCGTTTTGGTGGCAGAGGCAGCTTACATCCATTTAAAGTGAACACAGAACTGTCATACGAGATAGGCGATTGCTAACGGAATCACAGAATCACGGAATTTTCAGAGTTGGAAGGGACCTCTAGAGATCATCTAGTCTAACGTTCTCCACTGCTTATGGTTGAGGATGTACCTACAACTGTTTGGTCACTTAACCACGTGGTTTCCTAAGCTCAGTTTGTATAGCTTACACGTATAAGCAAAAGTGAATAAAGAAAAACGGTGTGTCGAATAGCAAAAACTCGTGACTGCCAACTCGCAATTGTGGTTTTAAGCATATAGAAGCCATAAGAGAATCTAATTTTCCATTCTTCTGGTGGGTTTGTAAATGTGACTATGAAATAAATGAGCCATTATCAATGTGTTCCCACAGAGTAACTTCAACAACAGTAGAAGATGCAATCCACTTGTAAATATCTGATCCAGTTATTCTGTGGGGTTTTTTAGGTAGCCTCCCTGGGGTGAAATAACCATTTTTAAAAAGTGGATGGTCAAAATTTAACGTGTTGAGGAGCACAGGCTCCCCTAGCGCTTCTCTGTGCTTGCGAACTGAGTTTGAAGGGATGGTGGGTGTCACGCGGTGCTGGATATATATTGCTTCACCTGTCATATGCCTTCACTCACCACGGTGTTTCGCATCTGGGTCAGCTGTATTTTTATCAGGCATTAACATGCATAAGAGTTTGCCAGTGCTTAATAAAAATGCTACTGAAAACTGCATTCTTCCACCTCTTTATTGAAGTGGATTATATTGTGTTTGAACTGTGTTTGAACTGAAGGTACGCTCATGTGAAAACTGTTATGTTCATAACCCACACCCAGGCAATAACAAAGAGCTCAGTTAATGAAAATCACTCAGAGGGAATCACTGCCCACCCCTTCCAAGATCAATTAGAAAGATTATTCCAGCATCCCTAATGCTGCCGCGCCGCCGTTGTACTGTAAAGCAGCTCTTCCCTTTAGAAGGGGAAGGTAGGGAGTCTGGCAACAGCGTGTGATAAACAGTGCTGGGAAAAAAGCATTTACGGTGCTGTTATCACCATAAATTCCTACAGCAAAGGAAAACGCTTGGACAGTGGAAGTATATAAGGTCTCCCTGTGAGGCTCACATTCAAACGAACACCAGAACGAAAGGTTTGGGGCCAAAAGGTGCGGCTCAGAGCTGGGTGGGAGAGTTTGAACCACCCTTTCAGCCAAAGGCTGGCAAAACTCTTTCCCGGGGGGGGGTTCTGTCTTTGGAGGACACCTCAGCGTGGCTTCCTCGCCCTCAGTAGATCAAGGACTAACTGGAAGATGACTGCTCCTCCAAACAGAGAAGGAAACATCCTTTCTGGCAGTACACCAGCAAATTCAGAGGCTGTAGCACCACAACAGACGGAGTAGCTGCCAGAGAAGAACAACTATGCGTAGAGCGGGGAAGGCGATGCTTTGCTGTGTGGCCGTAAGCACAGCAGTGTGGGCAAACCCTCGGCTGCTGGGACGTGACGATGCTCCACTGGCTTCGGAGACGTACAGCAAATGATACCAGTCGAGAGCCCGGATTTGTTGCGGATATTCCAGTTTCTAAATTTCTTTGTCCTCCTCCCCTTTTTCTTCTCCTCTTGGCAGCAATAGGTTTCTCTCAGGACTTTATTTTTCCCACTGTATCAGGAACGGGGGCTGAGCTTTAATGATGCAGAGCCGAACGCTGGAGTTTCTTAATAATTGGCAAAGGTCTTAAAATCCGAGGCTCTACTATTTATTGATAATGAGAAAGTCAGAACCACTTTGAAAAGCTGTCTGATACTAATTGTTCTGCCAAAAATAGCTGATTTTTTAACTATGTGAATAATTAGTATTGCCAAGACATTATTTTTCATTGCAAAAATGCACCAATCCTTTAAACAGCGTTACAGATCTAATTCATTGACTTATGCAAATGAAAAATGTTCATAATCATTTTGGTAAATATTTCATTTAGTGTAAATACAGATCCATTTTAAACTGCAAACATATGCAAAGGCAGGTGAGGTTTAGTTCAAACAGTGCGCAACACAAAGAGCTGCTGTGATTTCCAAGCGCATCTTCCTTCTGCCCACATCTGGGGGCTAAAAAGGAGGAGAGAGAAGACAGCGAACCTTTTTCTCCAGTGGTCATGACTAAATCACTGAATAACTACTTTTTGCTCTTTACGGCACTGTTTTAACATGCAGCGCGATTCACATGCGGCGCTATGAAGGGAAAAGTGCCCCAACCCAAATAGCTACGAACAGAAAATAGAAATACTGATCTGAACTACCCCTGTGTTTAAATAAGAGGATTTCTGGAGCGCAGCAGGGAAAGCTGAGGCATTGGTTCCCTTTGAGCTAAACCCTCGCTCTTTGCTCCGTAGCCATACAATTCATCGCCGCAACACATTACCGTGCGTTCGTTTGGCCGTGCTAATTCCTTTGAAACAGGTTTCAACCCACTGTACTTCCCAAATCGCCAACCGGTTGATTTAGCTTTACGTGCTTACGCGTTGCTGGAAAGATTGGACGTTTCCTATTTGACTTTGTGGCGTTCACTGATCACACGCTTCAGATTTCTTGTCTGAGCCGTTAATAAAAGCTTATGAACTCCTGACTCGTGCGATCGCAATCAGGAAATGTCTTTCTTAAACGCGGAAAGTGCTTGCTTTTGTCGTGCCAGAAGATGGGGAAACTTCTACTAATTCCCTCCATTGATATTTTTTATCTTTGCTTTGCTTGCTGCTTATGGCCGCCTTCATCAAAGGGCGCCGCACAGAGCGCTTCTGCTCGCAGGGCGCTAACGAGCGCTCGGCGCTGCCGGTGGCTGCTGGAAACAGCTCTTACCAGCTTCATCTCCATCCACAGCAGGTGAGTCCAACTGACCTGCAAGGGATTGTAAGTGCAAGGGATGGGGTAGTTACGGGCAGTGGGCTGCCCCGTGCCAACACTGCGAACTGCCGCATGGCCACGCGGGGCTGCAGGGGCACTGGTTTTGGGGAGTTTGTGGCCCCCTTCACCATGCTACATCTGTTTGTCCACACTCTTGTCTCCTTCCGCCCCCCTCCCCCCCAGTATTTCATTTCTATGTG
The DNA here is from genome assembly GCA_008711295.1 of Anarhynchus alexandrinus. Taxonomy (NCBI): domain Eukaryota; kingdom Metazoa; phylum Chordata; class Aves; order Charadriiformes; family Charadriidae; genus Anarhynchus; species Anarhynchus alexandrinus. The sequence goes on along the minus strand of VUYV01000291.1, from coordinate 867,934 downwards.
GCTGTTCATGACCACCTCAGTCGTGCCCTGGGGGGGTACATCTCCCTGTGTGATGGGGATCATAGAATCATAGAATCGTCTAGGTTGGAAGAGACCCTTGGGATCATCGAGTCCAACCATCTACCCTACTCTACAAAGTTCTCCCCTACACCATATCCCCCAACACCACATCTAAACGGCTCTTAAACACCTCCAGGGATGGTGACTCAACCCCCTCCCTGGGCAGCCTATTCCAATGCCCGACCACTCTTTCTGGGAAAAAGTCTTTCCTAATGTTCAGTCTAAATCTGCCCTGTTGGAGCTTGAAGCCATTCCCTCTTGTTCTGTCATTAATGACCTGTGAGAAGAGACCAGCACCGACCTCTCTACGGTGTCCTTTCAAATAATTGTAGAGAGTGATGAGGTCTCCCCTCAGCCTCCTCTTCCGTCATCTGCCACCACAGCTTCCTCAGAGTCTTCCTCTCCCACTGAGGAGGGCCAAAAGTCCTGCCCTTCGCTGTTGGTGATTAAAAGCCTACTGAACTCCATAGGACTCCTTTTCAATAAAACACCAGTTTTGACCAAAGGCAAGAGGTCGAGGTCCTCATTGAGCTTCTAAGAACTAAAGACCCCAAAGAGCTTTGCCCAAAGCTCATTGGTTTTCAGCCAATGCCATAAACAACCGGAAGAGAAAAGGTGGAGAAGGGGATACACACCATTTCCTTCAGTGCTCTGCAATTCATGTGTGTATTCCACTTTATTTTCTTTACTTTACAAGAGTTCTTTCTCTCAGCCAGGGGAACCACTGATTTCTCTTGCCACTTTTCTAATGAGTCTCTTCTGGATTGTCTCCATATTCCCCGAGGGTTTGTACCTGCATCTCCCAGGAGAGGAGCTGCTGCCTCTGCGCTCTTCAGGTGGGACAGAACTGTCTGCACAGTCAAAAATGCCTTTGTTTCTCACATTGCCACCGCTTAGATCTAATTTGCTGCCCTCTGTCATCACCTAGACACTTTAAGAACTATTACTTGCCAGAATAGATGTGTTTGCTGCTGTTTTTTACTGAATGCGTTACATTTTGCTCTTCTAAGAGGTATTGCGTTATCCGGAGTCCCGTACAAAGCCAGAGAGAAGCCGATTGTAGAGAGTCCCGCCCCCCTTGCAGAGCAGCGCTGCAGAGCATCTCAGCTGCAGGTACGGACTTTTCCCTCAACCAGGAGTTGCTCTGTGGTGCAGAACCGGGAGGAACAGCCCAGCTGGTTAGCGCGAAACTCCCAGCGAAGCTCGGGAAGTGAAATCCTGGAGTTACCGGGGAGTTTTTACCAATAACTGCAGCAGACTCGGGATATCACTCCCCACCCTCTCCAGCGGCGCACGATGGGGTCCTGCTGGCCTTGCGCTTTGCTCAGCGCCTTCCGTTCACGCTTGAAATCAATCATTTGGCTTTAGGTTCGGTTTTAGTCCTTCCTCGAGGTTTTCTGGAAAACCTCAGACGAGCAGATAGTGCCCACGTGATTTGTAACCCAGAAGAGGAACAGCCACAGCTTTCTCGTGGGAGTTGGGAGAGCATCGCTGCTGCGGAGGACACCTCCCCGCTTCTCCCCGCGGGTACCCGCGCCCGGGGAGCAGGGGGCACCGAGGGAATAACCTTCGGTCTGCAAAACATGAATAATATCCAGACTGCAGGCCCTCGCTCAGATCTGCTCCCTGCCGCTGGCAAGGCGCCGCAGGCTCTGCAGAGCCGGGGCTGCGCTCCGGACCCCCAGCGCGGAGCTGATGGGTTTCTTCCTTCGGCACCTGGCACCATCAAGGTGTGTTACAGCCGGACTCCAGACACACCCTACTGTCAGATCACGGAATCACCGAATTTTCAGAGTGGGAAGGGACCTCTAGAGCTCACCCAGTCCCACTCCCCTGCCAAAGCAGGACTGCCCAGAGCACAACACTCAGCACTGCATCCAGGCGGGGCTTGAAAACCTCCAGAGAAGGGGACTCCCCCACCCCCCTGGGCAGCTGTGCCACTGCTCTGCCACCCCAACCCCAAAGGAGTTTTTCCGTGTATTTGAACGGAACTTCCTATGTTCCAACTTGTGCCCGTTGCCCCTCGTCCTGTCACTGGGAACCACTGGAAAGAGTCTGGCTCCATCCTCCTTCAACCCACCCTTTAGATACTTGTACGCAGTAATAAGGTCTCCCCTCAGCCTTCTCTTCTCCAGGCTAAAGAGTCCCAGCGCTCTCAGCCTCTCCTCATACGGGAGATGCTCCAATCCCTCCGTCATCTCAGTTGCCCTACGCTGGACTCTCTCCAGCAGTTCCCTGTCCCTCTTGAACTGGGGAGCCCAGAACTGGACACAGGATTCCAGTTGTGGCCTCACCAGTGCCGAGCAGAGGGGGAGAACGACCTCCCTCGACCTCCTGGCCACACTCTGCCCTATGCAGCTCAGGATGCCATTGGCCTTTTTGGCGACAAGGGCACATTGCTGGGTCATGGATAATTTACTGTCTACCAGGACCCCCAGATCCTTCTCCTCAGAACCACTTCCCAGCAGATCTTGCTTTAAGTATTCCCTGAAGACATACACAGCTTTTCCAATTTTAAAAATGCTAATAAAAGGATTAGTGTCATTATTATCTAGTTGATATTTTCTCCCTGACACACACACGTCTGAGCAGACACACGTGTACGGGGCAGGATTTTTTCCTCTTGTGAGTGAGGCAGCATCGACAATGTTCTCACCCCCTGCTCCCACAAGGAGCTTAAGCAAGAAATTGCTCATTTAATTGAAATCTTATTTAAGATATAGACTAAAAAAATGCTTTCTACAACTTAATGGGGTCAACGGTGCTTTTCTCTTGATTGGCCTGGGATGAGGGAGAGAGAGTGGTGGAATAGGAGGACCTACAAGGGAGATGACATGGATTAAGAGGGGAGGGTGATACAGGAAGGTGTGTAACCAGGAAGGCATGGATGAGGCACTGGGACGGTTGGGGTTGGAAGAGATTTAGGGATAGGGAGTCGCAAGCAGCTCTGGGCTGGAGCAGAGCACAGGTTTGGGTGGGACAGCCCAATCAAGGTGCTGATTTATAAGTGAGAACACATGCAGGCCACTGCTCCCAGCAGATGGCCCCAAGTGATGCCCCCTGTGATGGGCTGAGGTGCAGCAGCTGAGCTGACTTGTCCCTGCAAGGTGGGAGGTGGACAGCAGCAGTGCTCCTGGGGATCCTCGTGGCTGCAAGGTAAGGCCCTGCTCTGGCCAGGGATTTAAGTTAGTGTATTCTTGTTCAGAAAGATAAAAATGTGAGCAGATCTCTCATTCCTGCTCACGTAGACTTACCTGGGGGTTGTAGCTCTCTTGCTGCCCCCTCTTCAGGGCTGAGACAGTTGTCTGGTCAGGGAGCTGCGTGGGAGCTTTTCCCACTGAGACCAAACTTGGTGGAAATGAGGTGGTTTTCTTGTTTTCACCTTTCTTGCAGTATCATGGAAGTGCGGTTGAATTTGTAAGTACAGGAGACAGAAAGAAGTGTTTGGTGGTTTGCAGGAGTGGTCGCTGCAGCACAGTCTTTACCTGGTGTCTGGCACAACCGCGAGGTCAGGTCAGAAGCATTGGAGGGTTTGATTTGTGAATTTTTCTGCAAGGGAAGATGTGACCTTTCTGCTGAGGTTCTTGCCTTTGGTGTTCTCCTCAAGGGGAAGGATCAAGAGAAGATGCCAAAATACAGCTCAAATGTTTTCCCTGAGCTGTAACATCAGGGTGGAGGCACTGGAGGTTTTTCTTCCAGCTAAATGAAATACCCCGTGTCTTGGATTCTAGAGCTACGTATTTTTTGCCTTTTGTGTAAAGCGGTACTATTGAGTGAAATTGGTGGAGTAATGATAATTCTCCAGCTGCTATATGGCGTTTGGTTTTCTCCTAATATAACTTCTCTGGTGCTGCCTCCAAGTGCTCCTTGTAGATCCTGGGGACTTTGCTGTCCTCTGGCAACTACAGGAGGCAGCCTGGGTTAGTGTGCTTTCAAAGAACGGAGCAATAATTATCTGTGTTTGTGAAGACTTTAGAGTTAACTCTGACAGTTGGGATGAATAGTGGCTGTAAAAAGAAAGAACACGTGGATTTCTGGAATCCATCAAAGCATTTAAAGGATTTCTCAGTACCCCTGGATGATCACAGGTCACAATGTAGGACATACTGAAAAATACTATAGGACAGAAAGAGTAGGTGAGGAACAAAATTATCAAGGATTGTTTTAAAGGGTTCTGTGCAGCCACTGAATCCTGATGAGCAAAGTTTTCAGAAGTACCAGAGTAACCTGGATCACAAACACTCCCCAAAGTGTTTACATTTCCTGTATCATTTACGGACCTGTCTCCTGGCTGGAGCGGGGGGGCAGAAAGCAGAGCAAGCGCTCGGGGAGTGTTGACAGAAAATTGAAGTTGAATAGTTTTCCCACTTGTATGTGCTTTGCTCAAAACTCAGCTATGCAACATGCAAAATTGTGACTTGGGTGCCTCTGAAGATGCGCAAATATCCATCAAAAAAAAAATATCAAATACTGTAACACTCACGTGAACAGCCACGTTCTTGCAGCAACACATCTTTTTTTGAGCTGCACACATGGTAAGGCGCTCTGGTTCCCAGTGTGAGGCGGGCAGCTCTCCCACGGTCTGTACCTGTTTGGCTGTTCTCTGTCCTGTTTGGTGGGAGTTCACCTTCAGCATCAATTTGGATGAGCAAACCGCACAGCTCCATACCCTAATTTTCCTAACTGATGTCAAATAAGAGATTAGCTCCCTTTAAAAGTGATAATGCTTTAACCCTGTTAATTTTGAGAGAGGGTAAATACTTTACTTTGAATTTGTTCGATGGACTCAGTAATGCCTTGGGGCAGTTCTGGACTTTCAGTACGTCCGTATGCGGACCCTTTCCCCTCCTGCCCGTGGCTATAGAAAGCCCCTTTCCCCTCCTGCCTATGGACCGACACCAGCTCCGATCTAGTCCCTTCTTTACACCTTCTGGAAGGCTCTGGTTTCAGTTCTGTGCCTTCCCACAACTTTCACCACGGAAACAGATTACAAAAATAGAAAAAAAAGGCTGAACTGATTTGCGTGAACACCTCTCAGCCTGCTTTCTGTAACTTTCATAGGGGCACTGTAACCTGTTATGGTTGATCATAAAAAACACAGCCTTAGTGATTATCGGTGATGGTGCAGTCTTTACGGTGAGGAATGGGGTTTCTGCAGTGCCCATCTCCGCGAGTGCCTCAGTGGTGTTTCTGGAGGTCAGAAAAAAAGCTGACGAGGGTGTGAATCTTTCTGTTGCTCTCCCCCATAGTTACAAGAAGAGGTACCTTGTGCTCTTCGTCCTTCCTCTGATTGTACCAAGTCAGCCAACTACAGCAGTGACCAAAGAAGTGTCACTTGTCGCATGATAAATAGGGATGTTACATCCTAGAAAGGATGCCCAAGTGAAAACTTGCCGGTAGGGTGACCCAGGCTCGCCACCTATCAAAGTCAAGCTCGCTGGCAGGCAAGTTCAGAAATAATCTAAAAGCAGAGTAAAAGCTCAGCCTGTACCTGAGATCGTCAAAACTGATGTTAACAGCAAAGCTGACAACTCGCTGGCCTTAGAAAATCACTTGTGAGGGTTTTGCAGTTTGTTGGAGTCCCCTCGGTGGTTCAGAAAAATAAATATAGATGCACTGAAGAGAGCAGGTTTGCTGAGACAGCATCCTGAGCCACATGGAGCCCTCAACATACTGTGGTTCTTTCTGAGGTTTATGGACCTCTCCTGCGCACGTAATGACGGCTGCGATGAAAGGAGAGCACCTGGAGAGCAAGCAGTAGTAATCCCGGTGCCTGGGACAGGAGGTCCAGTAGGCAAGGTTAGTCCTAGCAGGTGAGACTTGGCAAGACCCCAGAGTTGTGTTGCAGATGTGGGGGGAAAATAAAAAATAAAAAAAAAGAGACGGAAAATAATGAGTATGTGCAGTAGAAGAAAAAAGTTTCAGTCCGTAAGGGTGTAGGCTTGAGGTACGCTCGGTGACCTGTGGATGGGTAACGCGCCCCACCTTGGTTCATCCTGGGTGTCTAAATGGCACGATCAATACACGGTTAATCCTCGATAAGCACACACAGGGAAAGCCCTCTATTCCAGCTGGGTCAAAAGCAGCCCAGAATGACGCGGCAGCAGTGCTCATGGTAACCACTGAGGTGGCAGACTTCGCCGGGGGTGAGGAAACGTTCACATAAACCCACCTGGATGCAGACTCCAAAAAGAGCCAGCAATGTCTCCTGCGAAAGTAGGTGGTTAATAGGAGCTACCAAAAAGATGCTTAAGTACTCGGGGATGTTAAGGACATTTAAAAAAAATAAATAATCAAAATAACAACAATAAGAAACTCCAAAAATCCCAACCCAAAACACTTGTGGATTTATAAGAATAGATCAAAACTCATCTCTGCAGTGTCAGGAATATTGGGAAACCTGAAACCGCAGGAAACTCCCTTGAGTTTCCTCTCTTTTATAAATTCTGACCCTTGACTCAGCTGCGCAGACACTGTTTGGATTTTACATTGGTTTACCTCATAATTGGATGAAGCTCAGCAGTTTCGGCTGAGTTTCTGGGTTCAATCGAATCATCATATATATGAACTCAGAAACTTAGCGTGAATTCCTACTGGGAATTCACACTGCGGCCCAAAACCCAATAAAAAAATCTTCCGGAGAAGTGTTGAAGTCGCATCTTGTACAGCTGCCCAAAGGAAACTGTGCTCTTATGGTGCCTTTGACATGATCCAGCTATGGCATCCCCTGTCCCTGTGTCTGTCGGACTTTCAGCACTCCACTCCAAACTCCTCTGTAAAGTTCCTTGGCTTGCACTAAACTTGCTCTGTTTTCCCCCAGCAGTGCAATAATTTACTCTCCCGAGGAAAGGCTACGTGAGTAGCCTGTGTTCACCTATAAAAAATTGCCTTTCCTTGAACACGTGTTTTTCCGCACTGCTGCGTGCCAGTAACACAGCAGGACACTTACCCCACAGAAGGCTCCCGCCTCCACCTTTCTATCGTGTCCTTCCTCCGCCTCGGGCAAACCCGCCCCAGTTCTCTCCTGCCTGGCCGATTTCTGTGAAAATATGGTAAATTGCCACACCTTGTGATTGGGTTTTTGAGGACCGTGTCGCACTGGCTGTGGTTTGTCAGTAAGCAGTCGCTATTTAAATTGTACTGTGTGTTACTTGGATGTTCCTACAGAAGCCTTTAATCATCTGGGTTGTTTTTTTTAAATAAATGGAAAAATATCTCTGGGTCAAATATTGCTTTTGCGTTTGGACTCTGTAATGGTGATAAAGCATTTCAGCATTTGCATTGCTTGCTTGCAGCTAATGTTACGTCCCTGGAGGTTCTCTTAGTGGAAAGAACGTTTTCTGTACAGGAGCCATATGTGCAGAGAAGATAAGATTTGCAATTGCATATTTAAGAAAAAATACATAGGTCAAATGAACAGCTGGTCCAACTCCCGTCCTCAGTGAGCTTCCTGGTGGCCGGGCTCAGAGCAGTTATGGAAACATGGCACCACTTATGGCACTGCTGGCTGGACTGTTATTAAACAACTAGTGTGAAGCAGCCCTGGTGGGAGACAAGCAGCGTAAGAAAGGCCTCGGAAGCTTATTAGTACAGTGAGATTTTTCTAAGTCAACATTTTCACTGGGTCCTGTAGCTGCAGGAATAAACTTCGCAGCTCGTGCAAGTTCCTCTGAAAGTTTTAGATGAGCCACTTCTGGAAAAGTGCATTAGAAAGCTGCTGTTGCTCTGTTCTCATCCTTATTTTTCATGGTTGGGGTCAGGCGGTTTAGGAGGTGAGTGATGGGTTCCCCTCCATACTGGGACGCCGGCGCCTCACGTGAAGACGATGGAAGCACTGTGTGCCACACTGGGAGCGGGAAAGGGGCAGGGGCAGCCACGGGTACCAGCTTGGTGTAGTGCCCTGGGGGTCTGTGACATCTCCCACCTGAGCACCGGAGATGTCACAGGGCCGTGACCTTGGGAAGGTCGAGGTGATATCTGCTTGTGGTCCAGATCCAGTGTAACTGTCCGCCGTTTGGATTGCCCTGTCTTAAAATGACAATTCCGTGTGTCATCGGTCAGAGGGGTTAATAGACTTGGAGAGATTTTCCGAACAGGAACTTTCTGACTTCTGATTCACCTGAGCATCTCCTTGAGCCGAGCTCCAGAGCAGCCGGAGATGGCTGAGCTGCCCGTGGACGCACAGTTAGCACGGCCATTCATAATGCAAAAGCCCTGTGAATATTTGCGACTGTGTGTGGTGACACGAGTTTGGCTGAAGTTTTCAACCCACTTCATGAATTTGAAAAAGAAGTGGAAACCAGAGGTCCGGCCCTCTTGGAGGGTGTCTGGAAATCGTGACATCAAGGTCGCTGGAGGACAGATTTATGTGTTTTCATCGCATGCCCCATTTCTCTTGTGCTGTTCTTTGGCCAGCTCATTTTGTGAGAGCCTTCTGATTTAGGATATAGATTGTGCCTCCTCCTCCACGTCACTCCCCTGCTGACAGGGACATGTTTTTTGAGAGGATACCTGGGAACACAAATCCATCAGGAATTTCAATGAGAGTGGCTTGTTTGGAAGACAGTAGCTCTAAGTTTTGGACATCTGCCTCCTTACGAATGCACATTATTCTGTGTATAAAAAGGCAGTTCTTCTCTGGAGAGGTGTTCTTGTGGGTATCTTGCTCCACGCTCTGAAACAGGCCGGGTGAAATCTTAGCCCCTTTCAAGTCAATCAGAGTGTTGCTGTTAACTCTTTATTTCTACTTTATTTCCACTGTCCTCTCTCCAGGCCAGCGTGATGTTCATGTGTTTACGGCACCTTCTCTAAGATCTGTTTCTCTGTAGGAAATGCTGGAGAGGGATGTTTCTGCAGCCTGCTCGTTTTCTGGTGCCTCAAGCCCCAGATCTGGGGTGCATATCTTGCTCTGCTTGGGTGCTCCTTCCAGTCCCTGGAGTGATGGGCCACTACTCTGCTGCAGCCTGGCTGGCACCAAAGGAGGAGGCAGAGGTGTACAGCTCTTGGTTGCAGTTACTGCTGTGGTCTGAACTGCAGCTGAGGATAGCAAAAATGTGGTTGAGCGCACCCTCAGCACGTTTGCAGAGAACACCGAGCTGAGCGGTGCAGCTGACGCGTCTGAGGGACGGGATGCCATCCAGAGGGACCTGGACAGGCTCGAGAAGTGGGGCCATGTGAACCTCATGAGGTTCAACAAGGCCAAGTGCAAGGTCTTGCACCTTGTTTGGGGCAACCCCCAGTATCAATACAGGCTGGGGGATGAAGGGTTGGAGAGGACAGCCCTGCTGAGAGGGACTTGGGGGTACTGGTGGACGAAAAGCTGGACAAGAGCTGGCAATGTGCACTCGCAGCCCAGAAAGCCAACTGTATCCTGGGCTGCACCAAAAGCAGTGTGGCCAGAAGGTCGAGGGAGGTGATTCTGCCCCTCTACTCTGCTCTGGTGAGACCCCATCTGGAGTACTGCGTCCAGCTCTGGAGCCCTTGGCACAGGGAAGACATGGAGCTGTTGGAGTGGGTCCAGAGGAGGGACACAAAAATGATCAGAGGGATGGAGCCTCTCTCCTATGAGGAGAGGCTGAGAGAGTTGGGGTTGTTCAGCCTGGAGAAGAGAATTCTCCGGGGAGACCTTATTGTGGCCTTTCTGTACTTAAAGAGGGCTTATAAGAAAGGTGGGGACAAACTTTTTAGCAGGGCGTGTTGTGATGGGACAAGGGGTCATGGTTTTAAACTAAAAGAGGGAAGATTTAGACTAGATATAAGGAAGAAACCTTTTACGATGAGGGTGGTGGAACACTGGCCCAGGTTGCCCAGAGAGGTGGCAGATATGCCATCCCTGGAAACATTCAGGGTCAGGTTGGACGGGGCTCTGAGCAACCTGGTCTAGTTGAAGATGTCCCTGCTCATTGTAGGGGGGTTGGACTAGATGGCCTTTAAAGGTCTCTTCCAACCCAAACTATTCCCTGATTCTATGGCAAAGACCAGAGGACAAGTCCCTGTGTGGCTGTTTATAACTGTGGTGTGCACTGGTGAAGGTATGTTGGGACTGCTGGTGTTCACCTCCGTGCGCTGGGACTGTGAGGAAGACTCCCCAGGCAGAACATTTCGGGTCCCGGGCTGCCCTGACAGGATGCCAGCAGCCTGCAACCAATGCAGGAGCAAAACATAGTGTATGTGAGGAATTTGCTAGCAAAAGTGTGCTTATTGAGGGCAGTTTTGAAGACGGTCACTCTGAACTCAAGCACCCAAACTCCCCCCCCCCCCCCCGCCACTACCACCACTTTGGGCTCTTGGCCCCTTTTGTATAACGAAGGAAGAGGTGTGTGTTGAGAGATGACTGCCAGACACTGTGCTCATCCCTCACGCTGATTTGAAAGACAAAGTACGTTATGGAGAACTTCTCCCCTAATTCATTTTCAGTTAATGGGTAAAAAGAGCTGGCACAGCTTGAAAAGTGCAGCGCGTGTAGTTCAGGAAAGTCTCCAGTCACAGTGGGAAGAGTTAAACTGCACTCAGTTAGTCTTGTTAATCTGATTTATTATAAGCAAAGGCACTCCGAACAGAAGAGCGATGCCTTAGATTTTAGTAAGAGATCTGACAACTGTTTTGCAGAGGCATCTGATAACATTTAAGAATATTAAAAAAGTGTATATAATTGCCTCCTAGGAGAGGCGTTTGTGCAGTGCAAATCAAGAGAGTAGAAAGTGGCAGATTTGATGAATAACAATAAAGAAAAGCTGAACTCTTAGAAACAGTAGTATGAAAGTCTGACGTCTAAAGAATATTTTCACACTGGCAAAACTTCACACAAATATTTAGGGAGTAAATCACTTGGTTTCAAACTCAAAGACAGCATTTATCCAGCAAGATCCACAGAATTCTCCCTTTCTTGAGCAGCAAATATTGGACCCTGCCCCTAGGTTTTGTGTCTTAGGATTCAATGGACAGCTAAGTAGATCAGATCATAATATTAAACATAGTGGGGAGGGGTTGGGCACTGGAAGCTTTATAATATTTTCTTTTTTTTTAGAAAGTCTACTTTGTCCTGAAATTTGGCAGAAATTTAATTTGACATTAAATAATGTTGTGATCAGGATACTAAAAAAAAAATAGATGTATATATCCCGGAAGGGTAATATATAGGAAATTTGCCTGGGGTGGAAAGAAACACGGACCTGGTGTGCGCGTGTCAGCGGGGCGCAGTTGCTGTGCTGTGCTGTGGTCTCATTCTGGGGCACTGAGCAGTGCTGGGGGGTGAGGGTTTAGAAATCCTGCACAGTCCGTCCCAGCACAACCGAACCCTGCGAGTCATTAAGCCACTAAAGTCAAGTACCTTCAGCCCCAAGTCTCATTCTCATACTCTTCTCTGGCTCCTTTCATCCTTTTCTTTATTTTTTTTTTCTTTCTTTCCTTCTTTCTAAACCCCAGCAGGGATGCTCCAGCACCCAGGTGTCCTCCCTCCCTCCCTGGGCTGTGTCTGGGCAGGGGGGTCGGGCAGCTTCTCGCACATCAGCACAGCGAGCTTTGTCACGGCGTCCCATCCATTACCAGGCAGGAGAATCCGTTATGGAGGTTGGAGTTACTGCTGTACTAGCGCGTGTGAAGGGCGACCACAGAGAAGAACAAACCTTCCTTCCCCACCTCTTTATTTCTGGAGACCTGCCCGGGGATTCAGCGGTGAGGGCTGAGGCTGGCAGGAGGTGGCAAGGAAGTCGCCGGTGGCAGTTGCCAAACATCTTGCCCAGAGAGGTTGTTGAGGCCCCATCCCTGGAGGTGTTCAAGGCCAGGCTGGACGTGGCCTTGGGCAGCCTGGTCTGGTGGGAGGTGTCCCTGCCTATGGCAGGGGGGTTGGAACTCGATGGTCTTCAAGGTCCTTTCCAACCTAAACCATTCTAAGATCTCCTACCTCAGCCCATGGGGAAATTTTGCAAAGGGCCAATGTGGTGTCTGTAAGGCGCTCTGGGCCGTGGAAATGCATCTGGAGAAGTGCAACCGTGGGCTGCGTATCTCATTACTTGTCTTTCTTCTCCAGAGAAAAATAATTTTAGGATGTAAGACAATACTCTGACGGGAGGCCTTCTGCATAGGGACAGAGCGGACTGTGAGCGAGTTCCTTGGTGCAAGCTGGGTCTGCAGTCAAAGCCCCGGTTTTGCTCTGGATAGTGATGTTGCTGATTTGGGAGAGCTCAGCACTGAATTTGTGGTCCTTCCTATCGTGGGACAAAATATGAGCAGAGACTGGAAGGTGCCACTGTGGGCTTTACTTCTGGCCTGATGGCAGCGGGGGGGCTGATGGGACACGACTGCAGAGGGGACTTGGCTATTAAGAGGATCAAAAAGATCCACCACACCTGAAATGGGAGATGCCTGAGGTCCTTCCTTCTAGCTGTTTGCCCAAAAAGAGGGTCTGTGGAAAAATTTCCTCCACCTGACATCCCATCAATTTTCCCGGCACTTAATATATGCAGTTTCGCACCCATTAACTTTCAGAGAGTCGTTTAACGCCGTGGGTCTGGTGCACGCTAATTCTTCAAAGGCCTTGAAGCTAAATAGGTTACTCCGTCAGTGACATGTGAAGCTATCAGAAAGACGGATGCGTTAAAGCCCTAAAGCGGTGAGACGCTGTAGCTGTGGCTGTCAAGTGGCTCGTTCAGAAGGCAGCGACACTGCGTGGGTGGAAACCCTCTCATGTGGGAGCAAAGTGTCCCGTGGGGTCCTGCAGATCTTCAGGGGCTGCCAGCCTGATGCTGGAGAAGGATTTGTCCTGGAAACCCTTCCCCTTCCTTAGCTGTGAAGGCTTCGGGCAGAAGGCCCTCCTCGATGGAAGGAGGAGGACTGGGGGTTGCCAAGCCCGACCCAAGAGACCTCTTCCACCCCGTGGTGTGGGGGCTTCAGACCCCCCTGTCCAGCTCCGGCACTTCTACGTGCGGTGAAGTGGCCAATCCCAGGGTGGTGATTTTCCCTTTCACCTTGAGAAAGCTGTTATTCAGGGTTGAGGTGGTTGGGTGAGGGTTTTGGTTAGGTTTTTTTTGTTTGTTTGTTAAAAATACAAGGTTCTTCCTTCTGTTCTCAGATCAACTCAACAACCTTTTTTCTGAGGCCGAGGGAGCTGGGGCTTGCTGAGATGAGGCCAATTGCAATTCATAGCGCTTTGAATAGCTTGAGATTAAGAGACATGTGAAACTAGGATATATTTATTACTTTAAAGCCCTATAAGGAGAAAAAAAAAGGTAGTAAAGGGAATCTCTTAGATTGGATTCCGAAGACTTGATAACACCACCAACCTCCGCGGCTCCTCTCATGGGTTAATATTTTTATACCAAGTAAAACCACGCGGTTCAGACAGTATAATCCAAAAGTCATTACAGAAGAGGATAATTCCAACTTCCAACCTTTTATTTTCTTAAAAAAATGTCCTACGGGGAGTTTAATCATACTGCGCTAATGGCTTTCATTCTCACCGGTGCGAGCATAAGACGGCGAAGTTCTCTGAAGAGCGACTTTGTGATACGGTGCCATCGGCTTTTACGGTTTCGGGTTGGCGGTCGTAGCCCCAGCGAATGTGCCCTGTGTCTATCTCGGCTCTTCGGGGATGCAACGCTTGCTTTACTTCCTCCTTCCTCCGACAGCAGAGCGCTCTTCCAGGAGTTGCCTTAATGACGAAACCTCAGAGGAGTCACCAGAGAGGAAATTTCCAGGATTCTATATAAGATTTAATGGTGTTCCACGGAAATGGTTTGAAAAAACCTGGAGAATTGGACTCTGTGTGTGTGTGGGTTTTAGCCATCCAAAATAGATCTCTTGTGGTAATATAAATCTGTTACACTTTATGGTAAAACATTTGGTGGAGTTTATCTTTTCCTGTTGAGATCCTGAAATACTGTGTTTTCCACAGAAAAGGCAACAGGAGTGTTTGCTCCATAACCTCCCCGTCCCTCGCAGATTGAGAGCGCCCTGTGCGCTGCACTGGGCAGCAGGCGGCTCTTTTCGGTGTGCGTTTTGTTTTATTTCCTTAAACGAAGCAACTCCAAAGCCACTGTCCCAGAAACGCTGCACAGAGCCCCCGAGCGACACGCGGCGTGCAGGGGACGAGGCTGCCTTCCGGCTCCGGGTGCTCAGGATCACCTTCTGAGCGGCGTTGAAATTACCTTTTTCGCTAAAGCCTGGAGAATTAGGACTTTCAGAGCTGGTTAATCTCGTGTCGCTGGGGATCCAGGCTCCTGTTCCGCCGGGGAACCTGAGTCAGGACACAGGGATGCTCAGCGGGGGGAGCTCTGGGCTCGGCAGGACGCGGGTGTCCAGACTGCGTCCCCGTGGGGTGCGGGCAGGGTTAGCCCTGCCGGGCCAGGGGCGATAGCTGAAATTAGGCTTTTCTTTGTAAATTTTGATAGCTTCGTAAATATATATATATTTATAAATTTTGATACGTTTGTAAATATAGAACATCTTTTGGAGGAGCAACACTACAAATATTTAAATGTTCCGCAAAGGCTGAATTTCGATACTGTGCTAACATGTTGTTTTTGTTGTTGTGGTGGTTTGGTTTGTTTTTTTTTGTTTTTTTCCTTAAACCCCATTTGGGGCCCGACTCCTCACTGGCGTGCACCGCTCTGACTTGGTGAAGCTGTGCTAATTGAGAGCAGCAGAGGATCTCTCTCTCTTGTGTTACATTAAAATATTCATACAATTAAACAGTGCTTTGAAGTGCTCTGGAGCCAGACGTGCTGCGCTTTACTTTGGGTGGTCAGGAGACGAAAATGGAAATGTTTTAATTGGATTTGGTCCTAAGAAAGTGTGCCATGTCCTTGTTGGAATTTCCTCGCTGAGCGATACTCCACCGTCTCCTCGCAGCTCGGGGCGCTCGGCCCTGCGCAGGGGCGAAATGGTTGAGAAATGGTTGGTTTTAATCAGCTCTGCTTCGGAGTGAATTAGGAAGGAGGGGTGTGCTCTTATTCACTGAGCTCTATTACTCCACAGAGAAGGGTTTGAACCAAGGAGAGAACTCAAATGCATCTTGGCTGTAGGGCGGGTTTGGACTTGTTTGTCTGTTTGGTTTGGGGGGGTTATTTTTGTTCTGGTTTGGGGTTTTTTTTGTTTTTGTTTGTTTGTTTTTGGGTTTTTTTGTGTGGTTTTTTTTTTTTACGGTGGAAAAAAAAATTACTTTAATGTCTTGCAGCTGCATAATGAGGTGCCATTTTCTGATATGCAATATCTAAAGGTCAGGGAAAGCCTTGCTGCTCTACAGTAATGGTTTATGCACGTGCAGAGAGTGTGTGTGTGTGTATACGGACAAGATTTTCCTCTCTCCGCCCTGAGCCCGGCAGCGGGCAGAAGCTGCGTGCGGGGAACTGGGGCTGTGGCACGTTCCCCGCGTGGTCCCGCCTTTCAAGAAACCCCTATCGCTGGTGACATAGCATTGAATTTTAAAATTTGTTGTGCTGTTGGATGGGTTTGGTTTGTTTTTTTTTTTTCTGACGTACTCGTCTCATTTCAGACTCGTTTACAAATGTTTCAGTCTGTGTTTTCACAAAGCTTTCACTCAAAGTTGTCACATTCCCGAGCTTTGTTGGGGAACATCTTGGGGATGTACCTCTGGCACAGCCAGGAAATAACGGCAGATGAGATGTACATAGCCTTCCCTCTTTGACAACGGCAAACCTCGATACTTTCACAAAAAGCTTTTTTTCTTCTGGAGTCCTAAAAAATTATATATGCATGTATATGTTAAAAAAGCATATCTGTGTATATATAAGTAAAATCACATATAATGTGTGTATATAGATACACTTGTGTGTGTGTATAAACGTCAGTGCCTTGGCAATGTTTCTGGAAGGTTGGATGACATTGTAATCACTCGGAAGTTTACTTCCTTGAAAGTTTAAGCTGAAAATCTGCAGGCGACATTAAATCCACTGACCTTGGTCAACAAATGAACTGGCTCCTCAAACGTGTATTTCTGTGACGCTCTCCTTCCACTGCAGGTCTGTTTTCTAATTTTATTTTCCTCTTTCATCTTCCAGCTGCTTATCTGTCCTTCCAGATTCATTACCTCTCCCTTCCTTTCTCCTTACTTCCTTTCTTCTCCTGCTGTGTTCCCATTTTTAATGATTTATTTTCAGTTTTATTTTTATAATGTTTATATCTGCAGAATGAACTGGTTTTATAACCCCCCCCAAAGTGAAGTCTATAATTTATTTGCCACGCGAAGTTACTGCTCGGTGCTGCCGAGCCGCCTCTCGCTGACAGCGATGCGCACCCCGGTACCGACGGGTGACTGCGCCGCCCTTCAAACCGCCCCTTTTGGCTGCGTCGGAGCCGGGACCGGACGGGGACGCGGGTGCCCTGGGGGCACATCCCCAGGCTGGGGTAGGAGCTCAAATACAGCCACTCCGAATCAGACCAGTCATCCCTCATCCCCAGCTCCTGCCTTTGGCAACGGCAATTAACAGATGCTTAAACAAAAGTGTGAACTGGGGGAGCATCCAGAGCAGTCTTTCCTCAAGCAACACCTCCTCCTCCCCTTCTTGCCTTTGTTTACAGCGATCAGAGTTTGGTGACTTCCTAAGCAGATGTTGGACCTTGGTCATCCCGTTTAATAGCTGCTACTGGATCCTGGCTTCCATAAGTTTGTTCCATCCATCTATCAATTTATTTATCCTGTCAGTCTCCATAATCCCGTGGCAGAGAGTCACTCGATTGTGCGTGGAGGAAAAAAATATTTCCACCTGTGTGTTGTGAACTGGTGGCCTGGTCATTTCGCTGGGTACCTCCTGGTTCTTGAAGTGCGAAAAAGGCCAGGAACGCGCGGGACTGGGTTTACAGTGGGTTATGTGCCTCAGTTCAGTGTCAGGAATCTTTTCCTCCTCCTGAAGGCAGAAACACCTCACTGCCAGCTGAAAACTAAAGTCCATAAATGCATAAGCATTAGTGAGGAGGTGCATGAGGGCTGCAGAAGGTGCATAAATCATCCAGTGTATTTTTAAATAATAGCATGTCTCACTACATTCATCTCCCTCGAGTTTATTCCTCAGCCCCTCAGTACATTTTGACATTCAGACTTAATCATACCTTCCAGTCAAAATACGCAGCACAGTACCGTCTTGGAAGAAAGCTGCAGCTCCCTGGGGCTCAGGCCGCGGATGGATGGGGCCGGGCAGAGCCAAGGCTGGGCTGGCGGTGTAGGTCATGGCACATAAACGGTACCAACTTCACTGCATCCCCGGGAACGCTGCATCCCTGGGAAACCCCGGTGGCGAGAAACACAGCTGCTCCCCCGGTTACCCCTGTGCCTGGGGGGGAGCAGCTCGGGGCCGAGCTGTGCGTTTTGGCTTTTCCCCCTCTCTGTTTTTGCATCGTGTCTCTGGTTGCTGAGCGGAGGGCAGGAATAAGTGGGGGGGTGTGGGTGGTCCGGCAGACTGGAGTGACCGCCCCACGGGGATCCTTGTTCTCATCCTGCATTCCCTGACCATTGGCCTGGGATTTAAAATCATAGAATGGTTTAGGTTGGAAAGGACCTTGAAGATCATCGAGTTCCAACCCCCCTGCCATAGGCAGGGACACCTCCCACCAGACCAGGCTGCCCAAGGCCGTGTCCAGCCTGGCCTTGAACACCTCCAGGGATGGGGCCTCAACACCCTCTCTGGGCAACCTGGGCCAGTGCCTCACCTCCCTCACAGGGAAAAACTTCTTCCTCATGTTCAATCTAAACCTGCCCTCTTCCAGTTTGAAGCCATTCCCCCTCGTCCTATCACTCCATGCCCCAGTAAAAAGTCCTTTCCCAGCTCTCCTGTAGGCCCTTTAGGGACTGGAAGGCCGCAATAAGATCGCCCCGGAACCTTCTCTTCTCCAGGCTGAATTTGGGGGATTGATTTCTTAAGTGGTTGGGTGCGATGGGAACTGTTTGATCTAAGTGCAAACACCAAAGGGAAGCTGGATCCAGATGTTGCCTTTAGCAATAAGACGTGGCTCCTGGTGGTCTTCGTCTGGGTTTTATCTGAGGACAGCTTTGCCCCGTTTGACCACCTGCCTCCCGGCCACCGTGACGTGGCCCAAGAGCAGAAGCGTAATATACCTCTCCCGTTTGATTATCCATCAGCATTCAGCTCTGCTGCCGGTAGCATGAAAGAGGGACAGTGGGAGGAGCAGCGGGAGGCGAGCAGTGCACTCGCTTTCAATTTACCCATAAAGGAGGAACAGAAAGAGAAGGATGATGAGGTGGCCTGCAGTGCTTTGTGGAAAGGAACATCTTTTTCAATTATCCGTGTCTGCATTGTGTAAAGTATCGGGAGTCCCAGTACGTACTCCCCAATATCCCACTTATGTCAACATAGATCAGCTTAACGCACAGAAATGATACGTGATACGAACAGCGTATCCGACACAGCAGATAATGGCCGGGCACTCCATCCAACCCACAAACCGTCCTCTGGGAAGCCTTAATACTTTGGCTGTGACCATTGGGAGTGGTTTTAAAACTTGCAAACTCCTTCATCTCCTCCTACAGTTTAGGAATAAGAATTCTTTTCGGGGGGGATCCAGGCTAAAGATCCACTCTGTGAAGAGACTCACGAGGAATACACCAAAGGTGGGCACCCGCCTCAGAAAGCGGGGGTGACACAAAGAAAAGCTGTGTGTGACAGCAGTCAAAACCATTTTAATCGGAATTGCTCTCTGCCCTCTGTAGTCCTGATCTGACACAAACCTGCAGCGCTCTCAGCCTCAGACAGACAGCAATTTCCGTCTCGCAAAGCCCCGTGGAGAGGAGCATTCTCAAAGCTTCATAATAGAGCACTCTGGCAGAGATGAACTACACGGGACTCTCTTTCCCCAGTGCTGCCTCTTGATTATGCTGGTATGTACCGCAAAATAAGATGAAAAGTCCTCTTAGCATCAAGGACACTATCTCCCTACCAATCCAATACTCGCCAGCCTGAGAAGTGAGACCAGATGTGCTTTGTTGCTCTTGAAGTACCAAAAAAAAAAAAGCACTGACTGCTGGGTTATTAACTTAGGAAAGTTGTCCATCCAATAAGGACCATAAATAACCCATGACAGCCTCTCTGCCTGACTCCACATCTGATCTCCCCTGCTTATGCTGATTCACAGCCAGATGAGATTCTCCTTCTCACAGCTGGCCAGCCGATTATTTTGGGCAAAGATGTGATGAACTCCGCTGGAACCACCTGCTGCCTCTTTGGTTCTTGTTAGCTCCACGCAGCTCTTGGCATTAGACTGGGCAGTTGCTTCTGGGAGGAAGGAAGGATGGAGGGACCTGATGATAGTTGGAGACCATTGCCATCTTCCTGAGGACAGTCAGCCAGAGATGTGGGCACTGATGTGTGTCGGTAGAAGAGCTCAACATTGCACCAGTGTGGGTTACAGGCTGGATGTGGTTTGTGAGCTTACGGCAAATGGCGTGAGTAGTTCTAACACGTGCGCTTTGATACTCTGGAAGAAGTTGCTGTCCTCTGGTGACTCGGGTTTTGGGGGCTTTGTCACTGCCTGGTGGGTCTGGAGATGGCCACTGCAGGAATATTGGTGCCGCTCTGTGCCGCATCTCCGGCTCTGGTTCTGGGTGCTGATAACAACTTACTGAGCTCTGATTTCAAAGGGATGAATGATGTAGAAGGGGACAAGAAAGGAACTATCGCGGTTCAATAAGACGCTGTACCCACACGTAATTTCTGCTCATCTCTAGTAAAACTACGGTACTAGAAATAGCCTGGATGTTTCTCTCTAAATTTCAACTTCACTTTCGTGCCCGATGCTCAAACACGGCCTTTTCTTGCCTACATGCGCACGCATCTGTTCAGGTGGCACAAAGCCCGCTCGCGTGTTCGCACCGTGCCTGTTGCACCGCGAGAAAGTACCTCTTTCTCTTAATTACCTTCAACGAGGAGAACTGCCAAAACGGGCAGAAACGGCTTCAGCCTTTGCTGCGTCTCCCTGATCTCCTACTTAGCATGAGAGACTCCTAAAGGTTGTTGTGAAGAGGAAGAGAATAATCTTTTCCTCTCTCCAGGATAAAGTAATGGCTTAAACTTCAGCGAGGAAGATTCAGGGTAAATAAGAGGAAAAACCTTCTAATGGCAAGGACGAGGGTTTCCTGGGGAGGTCGTAGGGATTCCACAGCTGGAGGCCTTCAAGCAGAGGCTGGATAAATATTTATCAAGAGTGACAAAGCTCTTACAGGGGAAGGGAGTAGAGAAAGTAAATTGCTGAGGTTCTTTCCAGCCTTTTGATTCCATGAAGTAGGCAAGGAAATTCTCATTCTAGAGGAAAAAAAAAAATAAAAAATACAAGTCTTCCACTGCTGCTATTCGTGGTGCCGCTCTAGGGCGCAGAGCCAGGGTATGAACTACCTGTGCCAGGAAACGTGGGCTGAACGGAACAGGACAGAATACGCCTCCCCAGCCCGTACAAGTCCGCAGCTGTGGTGGTACGCGCTGGATCAGCTGCAGCTTCCGAATCTATTTACTGTCAGTCCTAAACCCAGCAATAGGGCATTCGAGGGGAACAGACATTAAGATCTTTGTGTTCATGCGTATCTTTTTCTGGTGCTGCCTTAACTTTCTGGGATGGTTACAGCTATCTGTAGGAAACGCTGTTGGCAGTGATTTGGTTATTTGCCAAACTTACCTTTTGCTTCTCTTTGCATCTAAAAATTCCTGCTTCGGTTATGAGAAGTCCTATATGCATCCCCTCGGTCTGCTTGAATCTTGCTTGCTGCAGCTGCCCCTTTTTCTATTTTGCATGGGCAGTTCGTGTGCTTTGCCCGGCCAAGAAGCCTGAGGCTGATGATGGCACTGATGCTATGGAACAACTTTCTGCCATTACCGTGGAGAAACGGCTGCTGGGTGGACGACGGGAGAGGGAAACCCGCCGGGCTGCCTCAGCGGCAATGAGAGATGTACGCTTGGCATCTCGATCTGCCTCCCTGCTTTGGGAGGGCAGAGCCTGCATCTGCCCACAGCTGGCCTGGCACAGGTCCTCCAGCTCTCTGGGGCAGCCGGACCATCTGCTGCCCACGGGGGAAGGAGCTAAACCTCCCCTTCTTGCAGGGAGTGCGATTACCCAAGGAGGGGGGAGACGGTTATTTCCCTCCACAACCTGGTGTCGGAGGTGTGGGTGGCAGGATAACGATGCCCCCCACAGAACGGACGGCCCGAGTTCCGTACCCGCCGTGCGTTCCTACCCGTGAATGTACGAGGTGGTTTATTTGCAGGGAGTCGGCACAAAAGGAGCCTGTGGAAACCCACTTAGCAATCAGCGCTTGGTTTTGGCCGTGGCTGTACTGTAGCAGATGAGGCTTATATGACCCCAAGACCATCCGTCTTCCTGAACAGAGGAGATGCTGTGAGCACAGGGTGAGGTAACTGGGTTTTTTCCATTACTGTGCCATGGTCCCAGCTGCTCGCCAATGGCTGTCGCTTCTGTCTCAGTTGATTTGGAGCCAAGTGCTTCTCATCCCGATCTTATTTCACCTGGAGAATGGCACTTTCTGGGTAAATCTGTGTTACTCACAGGTCTGAAGAGAAGAGAGGAGCACTCTGAGGTTAGCAGAGTGCTGGCAACCTGTAGTGTTTTGCAAATTTTCCTTTAAATTGACAAACCACTCATGCAGATCTTGTCGTTGCTGTAGGTCATGAATACATTGCGTGTCTGGTTAGGTGTTAGCCTGCCAATGATACTGATTTGGGACTGAAATAATGGTAGTTTTCTGGCAATCGGGCTTGATTGCGTACCCGTGTCCAAAAGAGTCCATCAGCAGTGGAAAATAGGTAGTCCAGAATAATTGAGGGGAAAGAAACTGCTGCTTTATCGGAAGAGACTGAGTCTCCCCAGTTGCAGGAAAGCGACTGAGTTTTATGAAATCGCGGATCCAGAGGCTGAAGTGAACTCAAAGCTGTTGTTCACCACATCCCGCAGCAGGAGGAGGCGCTGGTGCGGGAGGTGGGTTCCAGCAGGGCGCTTCTTGTGCTTTCGTGACCAGGAGTAGCAGCGCAGTGCTCGGCTGCGTGGGGGCAACCATTAAAGCTTTGCTGGGAGCAGGAAACAAAGAGCCTACTCCATCAGCCAAGCGGGAATGTCCCAAGCTGGCCAGTACTGGTCCAGCTGGGAATACTGGGCCGGCAGCCAACAAAACCAGTATGTTTTGTACTGTGTCAATGTGGGAAAAACCCAGAACGTAAATCTCTAGGAGGGGAGCCTCCAAACTTAGCTGTGCTCGTGTGAAAGCCAGTCCTGGAGGCCAAACGTGTATAAACATAACAACTTTATGAACTAGGTGCCATGGGATATGATGGGATGTGTGATGGGAACGCAAGCTGAAACCTTTCGCTGTGGCTGTGCGCTGCAGGTCTGTGCCAACATAGGCAGCGATCAGCGCTCGTAAAGCCAGTCTTGAGTCTGTTCTTAATTTCACAGCGCAGACAGCCAGGGGGACCACTGGTTTTGCTTGAGCCGTCATCGAATTAAGGTGCCACCGGTGCCACCAGCGCCACGTTATTGCCAGCGGTTCAGTTCCACGCAGGCAGCAGCACTGTTACTTCAGTGGAAAAACCTACAGCTTCAGGGTGATGGTGTGCTGCAGAGCTCTCCTGCTTTAATATTCGCTCCCTGAATTGCTCTCTTGGATGTGTTAATTCCACAAGCCTTTGTCTGCTGTTCTGCTTTCCTCTCACAAAGCCAGGCAAGAATAAATAGCAGTGTAATGCGACGTGCGACAGTATAAATGCCCTCCAAAGAACAACTGCTGAGACTGTTGACATGAGAGTTTGTAAGAGAAACAAAAGAAAATACGCTGATTCTGCTGGTTTGCTGCCTAACTCGTGCTGTGCCTGACTAAATGTTATGTCAGAGCTCCGTTGCTCGTGGTTTTCCGATGCTCCACTGAGGAATAAGTGTCGTTGTTTAAGTTATGCTGTTAAATCTCAAGTTGCAGGGTAGGATGACTCTTGTAGCAACCGCCTGTCTAAACACGCTTTTATGAAGTAGCTTTAGGAAGAAGTTTTTCCCTGTGAGGGTGGTGAGGCACTGGCACAGGTTGCCCAGAGAGGTTGTTGAGACCCCATCCCTGGAGGTGTTCAAGGCCAGGCTGGAGGTGGCCTTGGGCAGCCTGGTCTGGTGGGAGGTGTCCCTGCCTATGGCAGGGGGGTTGGAACTCGATGGTCTTCAAGGTCCCTTCCAACCTAAACCATGCTATGATTCTAAGTACAGACATTGCCTAAACCACGACAAGGAGAAATCTTACTTAGTTTCACGATATCTGTAATTATTAAGAGGAGGAGAGAGACACGCAGGACACCCCTGGCTGTGGGTTCTGCCCAGTGTCCCCCCAGAGGATGGGACTGGGGGAGCCGCCTGCCGGGGCAGCAGCGGGGCTGGATCCTTGCCTGGTAGGAACTGGTCTGGGACAGCTGAAATCTGGTTGACAACCAGGTCAAGATCCAACAGGAGGTTGGTTTCAGAAAATAACATAAAACTACATGACATTTATGGGGGGGGTTAATGAGGGAGAGCTGGATCATCCCCACCATCACCGTCAAATGGAAGAAGTGGAGGTACAGGACAGTGTTTAATCCAAGATCACAGGGAAGTCTGGTACCAAGAACAAACTTGGAGCCCAGGCCTGAGCATGGCTTGCTAAGACAAAGCAAGGATGTTCTCCAATTCCTCAAATATATAAGGACCCCATAATCTTACAGGGGCCCCTTCTTGTCTGCCCCACTCCAGATGACTTCCCCCCTCCCCCCCCAGACTGTTGTATTTCTCATTTATTTTGCATTGCAGAGGAAAATAGCAGTGCCCTGAGAGCCAAGTCTCAGGCAACGTGTGTTTAAAAGACGGAGAAGCAGTATGATACGGGCTGTGGAAAGGGTAACATATTAATCCCCTTTAGAAGTGTGCTCTTATGACCACAAGAATCCTGTCTCTTCTTGGCACTGGAAACAGCTCAGCTCTGGAGTGCCGATGGCGTTGGAGCACAGTGTATTACAGCAGAAGAGATTCCTTTGCAATTAATGACAGGAGATTAATGAAGTTGTCTGAGGCAAGGAGCTTAAGGTGGTGGGTGGTCCTCACGCTCAGCTCTTGTACCATCGCATCCCAGGGTCTCGGTGGAAACGTGACCCCCGAGGGCCCGCAGGGAGCTGCAGGGAGCAGAAGATGATGTTTCTGAGGTGCTGTGCATCTTCCCACGGGGAGGATGAGTCACTGCCACCCTCAGCACCACAGAGTAATTCCAGGTCGGCGACCGAGCCATGGGAGCCACCTTGCCCGTTTCAGCGAGGTGTTCACTTAAGACCCACGGTCTCACTTTCCTCTTACATATTTTTATCATCCCACCTAATTACCTAAGGCTCTAAAATGTGGAGCAAGGCTTAACTCAAGAGACAGGGACGATAATAATAACTTAGCATTTATCCAGTAATGTTCCCGTGGTGGGAAGCGCTGTGCCGATCTTTAGCGCTTATTGATATTAGTTTCCCTCATGTACCAATCTGTGAATTTATCAGGGCAAAAAAGCGTTTGGTCAATAACCTCCATTTAAAACCCCCACGGAGCAGCGCGTTAATCGGATGCCGGCGGTCGGAGCGGGAGGGACTGGCAGAGCTGAACAGAGGGTCTGGGCTGGCGGTGTCTTTCCAAGGCAGAGCGGCACAAAGCGGCAGAAACCTCAGAGGAGTCAAACCAGCCCTGAAGATTTGCTGCAGAAAGGTTTGGGGTCGCTGGCGCGGGGCAGACGCTGAGCCCGCGGGGTGCAGCTCCCCGGGACGGCGCATCCAGTGGCGCCGCGGGCACCCGGTTGCCTTTCTCCATGGGGGTCTGCGGAGGTTTGGCGTTGGGCGAGATAAACCCCCACCAAAGGGCTTAATGGCAGTGTGTTGTAAACTTTGGGTAACCCCGCAAATAAGGCAGAGCTTCGCTGCCCCGGGGCAGTGTTATCGCAGCCTCCGACTGGGAAAGGACATTATTCACTGCAGCCCTCAGTGCAGCCGCTTTCTTTGCCTCAAATTCTTGTTCTGGCCGCAGTGCTCGGGGGAGAAAGGGAGCAGTCCCTGTGCTTGGAAGTGGGCTGGCATTTAATGCCTGTGGGGTCCGTCTAGGGCTTACCGTTAGGATGGGAAGGATTCTCGATCGGCCCTAAAATAGACTGATACAATCTGACCCACAACAGCCTTCCAAAGTCTCCGTGACAGCTGAATTAATTGCACAAAGCTGCTCACAACAGCAGCACCTGCACATGTAGAACTGACTGGCAATTCCCGTTAACGGCATCTGGCAGTTCCAATAGAAGTGTCAACAACCCATGCAAAGGTTATTGGAATTAAACGGAATTACAGAATTGGTTTTAAAAACTTAATAAGCTCACGAACTCAGAAGACGGTATACACAGGCTCTGGTTTTCAAAGCTGTTCTAGTGCATCCTTCTGGCAGAGGTTGGTTATTTGACCATCTGTGAGCGCCGAGCACAGAAATAGGGCTCTTGGCAAACTTTCCTTCCACTATTTCTTTCCTAAAGCAACATTGTTCACGAGCTCCCGAGGAAGAGAAGCAAGTCGTTAGAGAGATAAAGGGCGGCATTGCGTAGGGCTGATGCAAAAGTCCAGATCACTCTGAGGCACAGGAATTTCGCTATGAACGTCGGGGACGGGACAGGCATTTCGTTTGTGAAGTCTGCATATAAAAAACGTGCAACAGCATCAAAAACAATGACGGATTTTCAATGGATTTTGTTGGGCTTTGGACCAGGCCCTGGGGAGAAGATGCCCAACACCCCTGAAATCAATGGGGTTTTTGCTGATGGTATCAGTGGGATTTCATCCACTAACTTCTACCTGGCTCTGGAACGGATTCTACACACTTCCGATCAGCCAAGCTGGTTATAGTCACGGAGTTGTCCCTTTTCCTTCAGAGGGACAACGGACATGACCCAGGACTGCTCGGGGATAGAGAAATTCTCTGAAGCCTCCCGTGTGTTTCCAAGCCAGGCTTCATCATTCATACCTCAGACCACTAAATACTCGTCGCGTGCGTCGCAATACCTGAAATGTTGATGCTTCTGGGTAAATCGAGCCGCGGGAGAGCTACCAGCAGGGTGAGTCTGAAAAGCCTCCTGTCTGATGTGACGACAACCATGCGTCCTCACACCTGCGCACCTCACCTCTGAGCCAGCATCCCCGTTCCTACCAGCAGCCGTCCCGACCAGGGCAAGACCAGACCGAGCTACATACAGGGTGTTTGTGGGCTCAATGCAACCGCAGACAAGAAACAACATGGTACTCCAAAATCCCTAACGCAAACTGCAAACCCTTCTTAATTAGCAGCAGAAGAGATGCAAGTGAGTTGCTCCCTGGTACTGAAGGAGCGCACGTTCAGGTATCTCCCCATCAGCTCATCAATCTCGCACATCTACGGCTGCCATCCCAAGCCTTTCTATTTTTTATGTCAAACAAAGAACAGATTTATGGGTAAACAGGCAAAAACAAGTGAGAGGAATGGAAATGAATCGCCATCCTTCATCAGGCCACTCCCCAGGTCCTTCGTGCAGACGTGAAATACGCCCGTGTGAAATCTTCGTCGCTTTACACGCTCGCTGCAGGAAATCGCTGGCGAACGTTCCCGTTAGCGTTTCTCTTTGCAAACAGAATAACTGGAGCTTGAATCGGTGTTTCTGACAGAGGCTGCACACAGCGAAATGCCACCCTTCCCGGCTGGGGGGAGAAACGCCTCTTTCAACTGGGCAGCAGCGTGTTGGGGAAGCGGAGGGAGGGGACCACTGGCTGCTGGTCTCCACCTGCGCTGTGATGCTCCTGTGCTCTGTAGCCTTGGGCACGTCATTTAACCTTCCCATCCCGGCTTCTTCTTTTGCAAAGCTGCAGGATGAGCACCTGCCTTCCCCGGCACTCTCTGCTGCCAAGGGTTTTATACAGAATAATAGAAATGAGTTCAATTTTTTAGAAAAACGAGTTAAAGACCCAGGCAATATCGCTCTCCTCTAAGCACTGAGTTATGGGTCCCATCAAGCATAGCTTTGGGCAACAAGGTGAATAAAGTAGCGATGTCATATTGCTTAGACACCAGACGGCTCTGCCATTTGTAAAGTTTGCCCAACATTAGCAGAGAGAGGGAGAAAGGCAAAAAGTTTGGTTTATCTGTGATTCATGCTTTGCTGCTTTCATGGGAAATTCTTCCTAAAGCAGTTGAAGGTCTGGCTGGCCTTGCAGATTGGGGGGGAAAAAAGAGAGAAATCTCCCGCTTCCCTTTGAAACACGCTGTCTCCCTCTGAAAAATGCATGGAAAAGACAAAAATTTGGAATGTGCCTGTAATCTGTGCCCTTCCTCTCACCCACTGGTACTCGCAGGCAGCTGATGGGAGCAGCAGTCCACAAAGGAAAAATATATGTCCCTGACAGCATTTCAGTGATTTTTTTTTTTTTTTTAATTTTCAGAGTTGGAATAATGTCATCACTGTGTAACATTGCCAGATTCTCTGATCTCCACAAAAACATAAACCGTACCCATAATGTTTGAGAACATTTCTCATTTGCAAGAATTTGCATTCCTAAGATGTGCATCAGAACGGCAGAACTCCTCGCAGAAGCTGGTGCTCGGAGCGCGCAGGGCTGCCCGACGCAAGCGCGCGCTCACAGATGCTCTATTCCTCAAGGAGCAGAGAACAAATAAGGGGAGAAAAAACACTTTCCAGAGCCTTTTGGGGAAAGTTTCAAGGACATTACAAAACTAACAGGGTTTGAGGGTGGGACGGTTGGAGAGCAGCCGTGGAAGATGGAGCCATGGTCAGCAGTGGGGCTTTTCTGTCTGGGTAACCTTGCTGGCTGCTGTGCGATCTGGAGAATGTGGGAGGAAATGAACCCACCAGGACCAGGTCACCCGGGCTCAGCCCAGCAGTGACGTGGGGACCCTTAGGTGTCATCGTCTCCTTCTCCCCATGAGCCATCCTCAGAAAACCTACGACTCTGCTGTCCCCAGAGCAGAGAGAGGAGATTGCTGTGATCCTGGCTGGATGAAGAAGAATTAGGTACTTTGCTGTGGTTGCCTCGGCAGGAGCTGCTTGTCTCTGTGTTTGTACCTAAGGGCTGAGGAACATCTCTGCTGGGCTGGCTCAGTGCGTTCATTCTGGGCTCAGGTTTTGAGGCTCTTACGACATTGGGGCGCTTATCTGGATTCTCGTAGCCTGTTTGATGTGCCTCCGGGCAAAAAAATAAGTTTTCCAGCTGCACTGCTGCAAAATATGTGTTTGGTTTTTTTTCAGTCAAGGCCAATGAATGCAAAGCAGATGGGGAGGTGTCCTCTCCGCCGCAGAGAGGCAATTCCACCAGCTGCTGCCATGGACAGCAGGTCACAGCTTCAGCAGGAAAGCCGACGTCCTCTCACACCTCTTGGGCTTGGTGGGCAAGAAGGACAAACATCTTGTTTACTTTATTTGTTTGTGGATAACAGCTTAGGGCTGAAAAAGTGCAAGGACGTGTCTGAAATGAACTTTGGCTGTTCCATTCACAAGGAAGAAACAAAGTAATTTTGCTTTCAGGCTCAGAGTCTTTTTTTTTTTCTGCCTGTTTTCAGCACAGACAACAATTTTTAAAGAAACTTCTTGAAGCGAAGGTTTTAATGAGTTCTCAACACCATATCGCATCCCTTGGATTTGCATCATTTGAACCATATTTCTAGAGGTAATTTTTCAAAGTGGTGCACAGCACTTTATCTGCATGAATGCCTCTGCGTGAGTGATTCATACTTCTAAACTTTGGATGTACGAAAGCGGCCCAGGCGTTCGAACAAAAAAGCACAGCGTCCTCCTTGTTTCCAGTGGCTTATCCGGGGAAGGTCAGTGCGTCGTTCCTTCAGGAGAAAATCACACAACTCTTTTCATCCTCCCCTGGGGCAAAGACCCCTTAAACCGCCTCAGCCTGGGCAGCGCTGTGCCCCGCAGGATGGGGGGCTGCACCCCGCGTCTCCCACCTGCGCTGCCGCGAGGGATGCTCTGGCACTGTACGGCACTGACCTGTCTGATGATGCTGTGGTTAGTCAGATCCCCGGCTCGCACCCCACCCAGGGGCGGCGGAACCGCCTCGGAGGCATTAATTGGGCTATTGCTCTGCAGGAGGGTATCGGAGAGCCTGTGGATGGAGATCTGCTCTTCCCTGGGCCTTCGTCCCCCTTGTATCTGGAGTTTCCTCCGATGGCTCCAAACAAAAGGGAAATCCAGGAGAGCACAGGAAGGTTTCATTCACCGACGTAATCGTGTCCTAAAAGAAAATAGCCCTCCTGTCCTGGGAATGGGTACATGAAATAACTCTGCAATACGCTCAGTTCAGTGTTCAGCCCCAGCATTTAAAGCCTTTAAAACAACGAGGGAAGCCGTCTGATTTTACTGTGTCAGTAACGATGCCGCAGCTTTGAGAAATTAATTTCTTCCCCACTGCATGCTCTGTTTGAGAAATGATATCACATTGCGAGATACTGCACCAGGCTTCGCTGATCACATTGCATAACAGGATGCTGGCTAATGATCCAAGATAATAGAAGGCGAAAGCTGAATACATTTTTTAAAAAAATCATCACATGATACAAAATAATGCCAGTACTCGGTAATGTGCAGGAGAGTAGAAACTCTTCTAAATGTGCTGCCCAGATGCTCCATCAGAAAGAACACATTTTCATAATCTAAACCGGAATGATCCACTTCATTTTTTTTATTTTTTTTTCCCCAACGAGGGAATCGATGAAACACCTTAGGCTGGGTGCTCAGCAGGTGTAAATCAGCAGCGCTCCGTTGGAGCCGATGGATCATTATTTCCTACTGCTGGAGAGGAAACTAAGAATAGACGCAGTCAGCAGTTAAAAGTTCCCTGGTCCCGAGCAAGTGCTTGCCACGTTGGCATCATTAACATCAAGCAAAAACCTGCCCTCACTGTAGATTAATAGCAATATTCCCATCAAAGCTTCAGAATGCCTACAGCAGGGACCCGGGGTGAAATCCAGCCGGCATCACTTAGCGGTGGTTACATCAAACTGCTGGTGCTCATTAAGAAGGTTAAACTTTGGAACAAGGACGCCGCAGCTTATGCAAGCGGTGACTCGCCTCCCCTGCCCTTGCTTTGGGGCTGGTGCCCCGCGCTTCTCGCCAGCAACGCTGACAAACTTCAGCGCGAATCCAAAAAGACATGGAAACCCCGGGATCTTCCACTTCCCAGGGCTCGGGGGTGATCTCACTTTTACAAGGCTGAACTTGTGGAAATCAAGAGTAGAGGACAAGGAGAGGAGACGCGAGAGAGGAGGAGAGATTAATTGCTCTGCCCGATAAAGCAGCCCGGTCTATTTTTTGGCCCTTTGCAGTTCGTTACTCACAACTCCTTGGGTGAATTGATTTTTATTTTTTTTTCCCCTATTCAGAATAATTCTCAGATCTCCGACCAAAAAACCCCATCAAACAGGAGTATGCTTGTTCAGTTTTCCCCTGGAAAAATTTCAGAGTAATTAGGAAGCAGAAAGAATACATATGGCCAGCCATATAGCCAGAATAATAATCAAGAACAGCAGGGGGGAGAAAAAAAAGAGTCAGACAGAGCTGCCTGTGAGACAGCCCGGGCTGTTTGGAAACTGTGTGCCCAAACAGCATCTGGTCAATTATAAGAAATGCATCAAATGAAATTCAAGCTCATTCACAAATGAATTAAGACGAGAGAGAAAGGGAAACATTTGCAAAGAATATAATTGGAATGAATAATTCAGGCAGTCCTACCTCACCTCTTCAAAACACCGTACAGATATTGACTCCGGTTTCCCATACTCAGCCCGTGACGGAGCCGGTCCCGCTGTTGCCTCCACGGGGTGGTACCTCGGGCTTTTGCTGGGGGTCGTTCCCGCAGTGTGCGGCAGAGCAAGTCCCTTTGCCCAGAGCTACTATTTTGCGCAGCATTTGTACATATAGGGCTTTACGGTGACTTGTCCGAGCGGGAAACGCGAGTGCTTGGTGCGTGTAGCCAGGTGTGAGTAACAGGAGGGGAAGATGCCCTGTGATCCCATGCAAGAAGAAAAATAATATCCTGTGGTCATGACCAGGGCTGGAGGGTCTCGCCGGGAGCATGTCCCCGTGTGCCTGGGTGGGGATCCCTGCCTGAGCCCTCCTCCTCCTTCTGAAAGCCTCTTTCCCTGAAAGCCCGCGGGCGTTCGTCACCTCCAATACCTGTAAGCTTTGATGGGTGGCATTCGGATACCAAATGGGGTAATCAAAGTCAACAAAGAAGGAAAAACCTGGATGGAGATACTCTTTAATGAGGTTCTGACTCGTATAACATAGCTGCTTTGGTCTTTCTCCGACCCTCTCCGCAGCGCGTCGCTATTCCCGACGGAGTTTCTGCGCGTGTTTGAACTCCTGCAAAAACAGAGGCACGAGCTTAAAATTAAACACACGCTTTAGCACCGTCCTGAACCGGTTCTGTGCTTGCTCAGCGCAGAATAACGAGACATCCCGTCATCAAAGAGCGGGCAGACAACAGAGACGCTCAGCAAATAAGTGTTTAGTTGTAATATTTCCTCTGGCGCCTGTTTCTGTGTCCCTCTCGGGTCGAGTGCAGGACCACCTCTCCTGCACCGCCAGCTCATTAGCTTTACTCCATCTCTTGAGGGGGCGGACACGGATCCTGACATTTAGCACGGAAAAGCAGATCTTCAGCACCAATCTTGATTAATTGTTGACATTTCTCTTCCTTTACCCCTTTGATGTGTGTGGGGAAAAAAAAAATATAAAAAATGTATTTATATATGTAGATTTAAAGGGAGGTGAGCAGGAGAAGAGCATCCCGGCCAGAGGACAGCCTGGCGAGGCAGAGCAGAGGCCGCCGCGCTCCCCTGGGGTATTAACAGTCTGGTGATTGCTCCTAATGAGAGAGCAACAGCAGTGAGGAGCGAGGTGAGATTCGCAGAGCCCGTCGGAGTGCGGGAGGTGTCAGAAAAATCACTCATCTCCCATTGATCCCATGATTCTATGATTTCCCACCGCTTGCCTCCAGCATATGGCTCAGGCGTGAAGAGGTCCCTCGCACCCCCTGCTGTTTTCAGTGGTGCAGAAGGAAGCACCAGGGTATTTAGGCGATTTTTGATGTTTGCAGCAGGCTGGATGGGTGTTTGTGTGGTTTGGTAACTGTAGACAAGACCAAATTGCAGCTCAAAAACCAAAGAGCACCTGAAATGGTTTCATCACTTCAGTCCCCTACACCGTACTTAGGCAAACAAAGGCGAGGGAAATTAATGAGCAAACCTAACTTGAAAGCCTGGCCCAGCCGAAATCAGTATCAAATGGTCCAGCTCCAGTAGGCGCAGGATTTCTGTGCAGACCGCAGCCCAGAGGGCCAACCGCATCCTGGGCTGCATCAGCAGAAGTGTGGCCAGCAGGGCGAGGGGGGGATTCTGCCCCTCTACTCCACTCTCGTGAGACCCCACCTGGAGTACTGCATCCAGCTCTGGAGTCCCCATCAGAAGAAGGACATGGACCTGCTGGAGCGTGTCCAGAGGAGAGCCACGAGGATGATGCGAGGGCTGGAGCACCTCTCCTCTGAGGAGAGGCTGAAAGAGTTGGGGCTGTTCAGCCTGGAGAAGAGAAGGCTCTGGGGAGATCTTCTTGCGGCCTTCCAGTCCCTAAAGGGGCTACAGGAGAGCTGGGGAAGGACTTTTTACTGGGGCATGGAGGGACAGGATGAGGAGGAATGGTTTCAAACTGGAAGAGGGCAGGTTTAGATTGAACATTAGGAAGAAGTTTTTCACTGTGAGGGTGGTGAGGCACTGTCCCAGGTTGCCCAGAGAGGTTGTTGAGGCCCTATCCCTGGAGGTGTTCAAGGCCAGGCTGGAGGTGGCCTTGGGCAGCCTGGTGTGGTGGGAGGTGTCCCTGCCTATGGCAGGGGGGTTGGGACTCGATGATCTTCAAGGTCCTTTCCAACCTAAACCATCCTATGATTCTATGAAATAAGGCCCATCTGCCCACGTAGTGACAGCCCCCGGCAGCAGCCGGGTGCTCCAGACCCTGCGCCTCAGGCCATCCCCGTTCAGCCCTGAGCCTGCTGGGGCAAGCGTCAGACAGTCCTGCCTTGGTGCAACGAGGGGATGCCCAAACCCAGGTTCTCCAGATTTTCTCCGTTGTGGACCCTTCCCCAAGGCGGCAGAGAGATAGACCATATTGCTTTACCATAGGTGCATAATTAAGATTTTTTTTTGTTGTTGCGCGTCCTGCTGGTTTTCAGCCTGAGCTGCTCATTGCCTCTAACCATGACTGTCAGGCACTTCTTGCGGCATCGGAGCTGAACCTTGCACAGAAAACAGCAGATGTTTGCTGTCTGCGTCCTCCCAGAGCACCCCTGATCCGCCCGTGGGTTGTGGCCACGTGGCACTGGCAGCACAAAAGCCCAATGGTGCCTTCAAACACAGCATCACTCCCAGGCAGAACCTGCCTCGCGCTGTACGGTAGCACCGGGTGTGATCTTTCCCTGATAAAACATTGCTGATAAGGATTTGATCTTCCCAAGAACAGGAAAATTCAAAATGTTGCTAGAAGGACTAAGTATCTAAATCTTTTAATGAGCAAAAAATTCATCATTACTGCTACTGTAGCAGACAGGAAGACATCGCCAGACAGTAAATCTGTCGTGGTGGTTATTGCCATTTAATATTGAGTCAATATAAGTAATGGCTTGGAGTCTTTCCACACAAACCGATAAAGCAGCCAGGACACGGGCTGCTCTCCAAGCGGCAAGTAGTTTGAACTTCAGATTTCTGTAATAATTCTCCTCACTCCGTGCTGAGGAGGAAAGGGGAGACTTCAGGGCCAAGGCGTTTGCTGGAGAACTGGGCTGAAACCTTGGCTTTGGCTTCCTATGTGACCTTGGGCAAGTCATGTAATCTCCCTGAATTGCTGTACAAGGGAGATCCCATTTCTGCCACCCTGGGTAACTTACTTGGGTCTCTGGGCTACAGGTTGTCTCTTATTGTAGTTTGTATTATCTCGGCTTGATCCAAGGTCTGGTGCGTGTCTGGGATGGGAACATAGAGGGCGTCTGTGAAAAATTATATGTTCCACAAAACCCAGTTCACAAGAATCTCTGAAGAGAGACCCTAAGTCTGTAATTAATTCAGAAAAATTTGGTAGGGGATCTGGTAATGCCATAGTTTTATTTAGTTGTGCACGCAGTCTTGGAAAATTCATCAACATGCCTTGCCCCACTGTTGGATTCAAACTGTGCAGCTCATCGCTATCGGAAGGCACGGTCCTCGCTGCTGCCGTTGGAGGGATTTTTTGCAGTAAATAGTATCCCAAAGTAATTCCCACGAAAAGACTGTACGCAGAGATCAATTTGCCAGAGACTGGCCCAAGAGGATTAAATAACAGTACGTCTTCAAAGCATTAGGATGCCCTGTGCATCATTTGATGCACAAATGCCCTGTGCCGACGAGGCACTGTGTCTCCACCGTGTCCTCCAGGTCCAGTCACAAACCTGCGCTGGAGAACGGGACCGGGGCTTGGTCCAGAGCAGATGGGGAAGGGCGAGGGGAGGTTTTGGAGCCAGGGCACCGTCCTGCGGGACGCAGGGGTGCGCGCTGGGACAGCCGGCGGCACGGGCAGGCAAACCCTCCTGCGCCGCTCCTCCCTCCATTTCCCACCACCCCAATAAATCGCACTGCCTGGCACAGCCCTGTAGACCCCGGGGAGATCTCTGAGCCACTTTCTGTACTAACATAGAGGTGTCGTGGCTTAGGCTTAAAAGGAGGAGGGAAGCACTAGCCCTTGCTGTCTGTGAGCTGGAGGGTTTTTATCTGTGGGCGATTCTGAGGACGGGCGTCAGAGAGGAGGTCCAAGGTTAGGAAATGAGCCGAGGCACCAACCGAGACAGCGACAGACAACGCTTAAATATTCTGGCACGCTGTCATCCACATCCCCGAGTTCACTCTGTTCCAGCAAAACCCACCTGGATGGGTTTGAACCCCCCCAGGCACACTGATGTGGGGCACAGTCATCCTCCCTCCGCTCTCGGTGCGTGTGTTTTGCTGATGACTTTTCCCGTCTCTCCTTCTCTTTTCCCAGCTGTTTGTGTGGTTCCCTGTAGGTGTGGCGGGAGGGAAGATGCAGCTTCTTGCTAAAACCTCTTGCTTTTGGCTTTTTTAATTTTGCCGAATTGCACTCCTGCTCCTTGCTCTTGCCTCGTGGCTGGCGGTCACGGACCTGCGGGGTGATGCTGGGATGCGGCACCCGGCGCCCGCCGGCTCCTGCAGCTTCGACTGAGCAGTAACGGGGACATAGACCAAGATTTCTCGTTGTAGCCTTAAAAAGTCTTTGCACCTTCTTTTGTTCAACACGTATTCCAGCTCGGCTCGGCAAAGAGCACTAACGGGGTAAATGTGGCAATACACTTAGATAAAACTGTCCCAAAGGGAAAACAACCTGAATTTTGCTGGTTTGAAAAACCTTCAGTCAAAGGCTTTTGTCAAGATATTGAATTGATGTAGCAGTTTAACAGTTATTTAATATTTATATATTCATGCCTGGCATCCAAATAGGTCAGGGCCCTATTGTGCTACGTGAGACACAGACACATTCGCATCCACAAAATCTCCAGCGTATTTCGAAAGCGTCGCTGACACCCCCAGACCGTCGCCGCGGCCGCCGGTACCCACCTAATGGGAAAAGCGGATTTTGAAGGTGTTTCTTAGCGCAATGAACACCCTCTGCAGAAGCATTCAGGTTACGCAGGCGGTTGAGTTTTCTCTGAAATTCTGTTCTCGAAGGCTTCTTTTCGGACAAAGAGGTCTTCTGAATTGGTGGCGTGTAGCTCCTGTCTCAACGCAGCCGAGCGCTGTGTTGATCAGGGCTGCGGTTCGGGGTCGCTCCAGGAACCGTGCAGGGGAGTTTGGCAGAGTTTGTGTCCCTCCTTTCCCTTCCTTCTGCCTCCCTCTGCCTCCAGACACACGGGCTCGCGTTGTTTCCACGCTTGCGTACGTGGCTGCGGGAGGAGTTACGTGTCCCGAGCGCTCTCCTGCGCTCCTGCACGCACCGGGGTAATGCTGGGCTCCGAATAGTTTGACGCTAATATTTCTGCACGCTAATTTAGCAGCCCAGACCTCTGTGGCCCTTGCGTCGGTGGGGGGAGAGTATGCCCAAAGGGAGCCGTGAGCAGGCAAAATCCTGGCAGAGGGGAAAGGAAAAAAGAAGGGAGAAAACACATCCCTGGCCATAGCTCCTCTCTGCTGGCAGCGCAGCAGATGGTGGAGGGTTCCCAGACAGCAGTTCCTTGAGGCTTAGCATAAGCCAAGAAACAATAAAAGGAAGAGGGGAAAAGAAGGTGGAAAAGGGAATTTAAACAGATTGTCGTGTCGCCGTTCCATTCCTGCCGCCTCAGCGGGAAATTAATCACATAATGTCACGTACGGAAAAGCTGGCCCTGAAGCTCCAATCCAAAACGGGCTCTGCCTCGAGGGCGTGAGGGACTCAAACCTCAGGGGAGGACAAGGGAAAACAGCAATTGGGGGGGGGGGAGGGCAGCGCCGGCTGCGCTGGGAGAGGGGAGCAGCTCATGCGGCCAAAAGCCAGGCACCGATCTGCCCCGTCGATGCGTCCAACGGCTCTGAGAAGTGGGAGAAACGTAAAAGAGCTGTGAAGTCAGCCTGGGGAGACGCGGGTCCCCTGTGAAAGTGGTTTTCTCACCCTGGATGGGGGGCTGCTGCAGGGCAGGCGGGGAAAGGGTTTGCTGGCTGGAGGGACCAGCCCGGCGGAGCCACGAGTTAGCAGTGTCTCAGCATCGCAAGAGAAGTAAATGGACCGTTCTCTTAATTGCAGATTTACAGCCGAGATGGGTACAGAGGAGTCCATATTTCTTCATAGGAGTTGGATGGCCGTGGAGAGAAGGCTCCCTGGGGAGATATCTAGGATATGGATGGACGTTACCCATAAATAGAGTGAAATAAGTTTCCCATTAGACTTAAATCCAGTGAGGCGGCATGCATCACCTTAAACGTGCGTAACTCCCCCTTATATCACCCCTGCTGAAGCATTAATTAACCCATAACAACCATCATTAGACACTCAAAAAGATCTCATTCTTCGCTTTATCCCAGCGCAGCTGCTGGAGAAGCAAAAGACTCTTTTCCGGGTCAAACGTCAACCTGGGCGTTTGGCGCAGCAGAAAGCTGCGGAGTCCTTCACTCCTCAGCTGGGAGATAACTAAGGACCCATGGCCAAGGTGAAGGGGTGGGTTTGAGGGATCTGCTTGGTTCTTTAAGGTACTCGTATGCTCAAGCACTTTGCCTGGATGATGCTATGCCTGATGGCAGAACCTGGTAAGACTAAGAGACCTGCCTGAGATATGGGTATTCTCCTTTTTCGTTTATTGGCTTTTTTATAACTCTACCAAAAAATAGAATCGTGTTGGCTTGCATTAGGTTGCACAGATTGGTTTGAACTGGGCTTTTGATGAGAGAGAGGCGGCTGAAAGAGCAGAGCAAGGCAAATAAGGAAGAGACACTAAACAAATGAAAGGGCTA
Source organism: Anarhynchus alexandrinus (assembly GCA_008711295.1). Taxonomy (NCBI): domain Eukaryota; kingdom Metazoa; phylum Chordata; class Aves; order Charadriiformes; family Charadriidae; genus Anarhynchus; species Anarhynchus alexandrinus. The sequence continues at coordinate 830,329 of VUYV01000291.1, read as the reverse complement.
TTTAAGGTGGCTGCATCCCCAGCTGGACCTCCTCATATCGGTGTCTGTGCCAGGAGAACCAGGAGCCAAAAACAGAGAAAGGAAGGGAACTAAGTGGAAAAGAGGAATTAATCTTCAAGTAACTGAGAACAGGTGCTTCATTTGGGCACTTGGATGTGGATGTGCTGCAGTTGGTTGCTCTATCGACAGGGGAATTCAATAAGTGAGGCTGGTGCACTGATGACAGAGCTCGAAGAATGAAAACCCGTGTAAATTAACTCCCTTCCACCAGACTGTGCTTTATTAAAAAGCACAAGTTGTCAAGGCAATACCTTGAAGGTCACTGCTCCAGCAGCTTGGGCAAAAAAAACTTAAAACCTGAACCTCCCAAACGCCTCCTGTAACTAAAGGGACTTGAGTTGCAGCCCTGGATTTCTCCTCCTGCCGACAGGAGGCTGGTGCCTGCCTGACTGCTGTGATGAAAACGTGCTTGCTCAGAGCCTCGGGACGTGATGAGGGATGAAGGAAAGGTCTCTAGGGCTTCCCGCACCGCCAGGAGGGCAGCAGAGGAAAGCAAGCCCTGGCGTGGCGTGGCTTGGCTCCTTCTGCACGCTGCACCAGCCGGGACACCCGGGCTGGGGCTGGAGGTGGTGCAAGGAGCCGACAACAAATTGCTTCCTCGGCTTCCAGTGCAAGGAGGGAGCAGGACGGGAATCGCTCCTCGCGGCTCGCTCTCCAAGCAGCAATCCTAAGCGGCACCTTTCCACTTCAGTTTGCAGCCAAAGGTACATCCTCGCCCAGGTGGGCTGTCCCAGCCGCGATGGGACCTCCGTGTGCTGTCCAGAGGGAGCTGGGGAGCGCGGCAGCCCTGATACCCCCCTGCCACGGCGCGGTTGGCTGCTGATGCCGCCCTGACCCCGTTTGATGCGGGATGATGTTTCAGAAAAGAGTTAAGAGCATCACGTCAAACATAATTATGAGACAATAACAGCCTATTAGTTCCAGTGCCTAATTTTAAACCTCAGACTGTCTAAAACCCCTCAGTCCGCTGTTAGAAGAGCTGTCAGCTCCTCGAGGTATAAATAAGCAGCACAGAGAATGGATAATCTCTGCCTGTCTTAGGGCCAAATGCCATCTTCCAGAAAAGGTAAAATTCTCATTTCATCATTTACCCATTGAGACTTTTCTTTCCGGCTAAATGTGAGCAGTTTCCCCTGGGACGAGCAGGCTAACGCGGGGACTTTGTCTGCTTCGACTCCGGTCTGTTGCAGTTCCTTCGACAAGGCGAAGGCACAGGGGAGAAGCTCCATCCTCTGAGCAGCTCAGCCCACTCCTCCGTTATCCCAAATCGGACCAGTTCATCCTCCCTCCGAAGCATCCCCTCCCTCCTCCCCCCCCTCGCCCCGGGCGCTGCTGCAGCGCGGCTTCCCGCGCTCGCCCCGGCTCCCGTCCTCTGGACTTAGGTACAGATCAGACCATTCCCTCTGCAGCACCCTGGGTAATTTGCAGGTCGAACTATCTACAGAGAAAAAGCTAATGGGTCGCGTGGGCATGGGCTGATAGTGAGGTTTTCATTGTTTGAGAGTCTTTAGTTAATTTTATACATATGCAAATATTACCTTTTAATTTTAGAACACTGTTTGGATAACTATTATAAATTGCTGAACAAAATATCCTCCCCCCCCTCCCTAAACCTGTGATGTAGAGTTGAATACTGTGTGGATGAATGATGCATCAAAAGTAGCCGATACACTGAGTCAGGATATCTTCCACTAATGAAGTCCCTGAAGAAATGCAGCACAGACCTTCGGAGCTGCGATGTTCTGATGGCTGGGCTATATCAAGAGATAGCTAAAATAGCGTTAGATATAAGATCTTCCTAGTAAAATTCACCAAAGCAGCACATAAACATCAAAGAGCCTTAACTCTTAACTGTTATAAAATATTCTTATGTTTGGATTGATAAGGAAGCAGGGTAGTGCCCTAGATGCATAGCTATGAGAAGTAGTGTGGCTCTCGAATTGTTGTGGTGGCTTATTCTTATACTATTATAAACATTTTAAAATCGATTATATTTTGCCTTACAAAAATATGTCACTTTTTTGCAAACCTGCAGTGCGTGGTCATAATATACTTCATTTTTCACTGTTGGCCAAATGCAAACGCTAATGACGCTCAAAGTTTGCACATTAAATTGAGTTAATAAGTGCCCGACGTTAGCTCTGTCACGATGCTCCTGGCTGCCTTTTATGGTATCTGGCGGTTCTGCTCATGTAAGTGAAACATGCTAATCCTTTATCAGATCAGACCTTATCTTTTGAAAATAGACAGTCACAGACCATTCCACACGACGAAATCATAAGTTCCTATCTTCATTTCTTATCATGAAATAATTAGAATATTTCAGTTCTGCACCCTGAGTCATAAACAATGATAAAAAGCTAGTAATTCAATTAGAAACCAGACTCTTTTTCTAATGAGCAACTACATATTGTGATATCGGTATTCAGGCACGGCGTGCTAAAAAGCAAATGTTTGCAGGCTTGCTAGCAACTTCACTGAGCTCTCTTGAAAATATTGACTTTTTGGTGTTCAGCCTTGAACGTGGCCGGTGGACTGCGCGCTCCCGCTCTGCACGGCGCAGGAGGTTACGTACGCAAGTCACATTGCGTAACTGAAAATTAAGTGATTAGGAAAACACCTTTCTGCAGCAACCCCCTCTCCCTCCGGGTGCTTTCTGAAATCCTCCTCCATGTCGAAGGCGGCGAAAGCGCTGGAGCACCTCCCTACCATCTCCTGGGGAAGCCACACGCCACCGCGCAGCGAGGAGTCAAGCCCCGTCTTCCGCCTGCCCCGTGCCCCTTTCCCCCGAGGAGCAGTGCGAGCGAAGCCCGTCTATTGCCGCTCTGAGTATGTCTTCTCCCCAAAAACATGCCCCGCGCTGATGTTGCATGGACGTGGCCGGCGAAGCGCCGCAGAGGCGGTTTTTGCTGTCTCACTGCCGCAGAGCCCCCGTCACCGTGCTTCAGCACGTGGCGCTTGAAAACAAAGTTATCAGAATAAACCTTTTAGCTATAAATTGCAGGTATTAAAGATCCGTGTGATAATTGTCTTATCTGGCTCCAAATGTGCTTATGATGCTGAGAGAGAACAAATTGGATTATGCCTGAAACCGGCTCTTCCATTTTCATAAATTACCTGGGGAAGCAGCGAGGGCTCCGAAACGCGGGTGCCTCGCTTGTGACAGACTGCGATTCTGTTGAAGGATCTTGTGGAAGGGAACGAGCCAACAAGCAAGCTGAGGAAGGGATGGAGAGTTAAAAAAACATGAACTAACAGCAAAAAGCCGTATGAAAGCGGCAAAGCTACAACAGAAGAATGGGGGGAATGTTATATGAAATACTCCAAAACCAGGACAACTCAAGGGGGTGTGTTTGTCAGAGAAGAAAAAATCTGTATCCCTCAACTCCCATCATCTGGATCCCACAATTTTTCTCTGCCCGTTCCTCTGCATTTTGCCGTTTGCATTTCAAATTTGCAGTGAGAGGCAGCGCCTGGTTGCTTCCCCCCCTGCAGCCCCGGGGGCTTAACACCGGTGGGTGCAACCCGGCTCTGCTGGCAGCATCTTCATCTCACGCCCCGTGCAATTTAAACGCTTGTTTATGGTACTGGTGGATTTGTTCAAACAACATGTCATTAGTGTCCCACGCGGGGTGGACTTTTATGGCGGGGGAACTACGTGAAGATGTGAAAGCGCTACCATAATCTCACTTCCAGCTCAACCTACAATTGCCGAGCGTGCTGCCACACCGAATCATCTTCCATTTCAGTGTGTGTGAGAGCCGTTGTTTGGGCTGGGAAGAGGCACGGGGGGGGTTAATCAGAACGGCTTTGTTACCCCCCACTGAGCGGGTCAGAGATCCCAATCCAATGCAAAGCGATGCCGATATTCATAAGGACTACTCTGGTCTTCAGCTGCCCGGGACCAGTGGGGACTGCTGTTTTTGCTCCCAGTCCCCTGAAAGTCACTGGAAGCCCAATGTTTCACCCGTGTTTCTTCAGCCTGGAGTGAGTTTCATAGAATCAAAGAATCATAGAACTGTCTAGGTTGGAAGGGACCCTTGGGATCATCGAGTCCAACCATCTACCCTACTCTACAAATTCTCCCCTACACCGTATCCCCCAACACCACATCCAAACGGCTCTTCAACACCTCCAGGGATGGTGACTCAACCCCCTCCCTGGGCAGCCTATTCCAATGCCCCACCACTCTTTCTGGGAAAAATTCTTTCCTCATGTTCAGTCTAAATCCACCCTGTTGGAGCTTGGAGCCATTCCCTCTTGTTCTGTCATTAATTACCTGTGAGAAGAGACCGGCACCAATTTGGCTGAGCGATGACTCTGGCAGAAGCCTGCACTCAGGAGCAGCGGTGCCGTGGTGGCACAGAGGAATTGCATAGGGTGTATAATATTTTATATACATTATTCTAGCTGGTTAGAGGCAAGCGGGAGCAAAAGTGACAGGATCTGAACGGTGGTTCAAACTAGGGAAGCTCTGTCAAAATACTGTAAGGAATGCAAAATAGCTGTAATAAATACAAAAGCGTTTGGGGCTCTGGTACACGTTAAATCTTGAAAGTGTTTGGTGATTGATGTCTGCCATAGCCCTGACACGGATGATTTTTTGATTTCTCCGTCTTTCTTTCACTCTCACCCCTCTTTTAGGAGAAGAAAGGCTAAAATATTTATTTCGGAGCAGGCTTCTGAATTCATAAAATACGTTTTGAGTTATTTCTCCGCTTTTGCCAGCTCTTCATAAAAACTGCTTGGTCAGCTCTTCGGAGAGCCTAAGTGGATTTGCCTCCCATTGGTTTGCTCACAATGCTCATTGTTGAAAATTATTGGCATTAAAAAAAAACCCACAAGCTTTTAGGAAGAGGAACTCGGACAAAACCAGGAATGGGTTAGTATTAAGGAATATACTGAAAAATGTAACAAGGCTCCAACAGCAGTAAGCCCGGATCTCTGGGTGGAAAAGCAGCTCTCGCAGAGCTCACAGCGGCTTTGGGGAACCGTGCGGGTGGGTCTGCCCCAGAGCTGGCTGTTAGGAGCTGAGGTCAAGAGAAGCCCTTTGCAATGGTCTTGGGAAGCCCAGGAGCGAGGTGGCCCATTTCCAAGGAACACCTACTGCCGCAAAATACTCTTTCTTTGCCCCATATTTACAAACAATGCTTCCCTGGAGAGCTTTGTCAGGTCCGGCTGGTCTCCCGGTATGGAGCTTGCAGCAGCCAGAAGCTGTGGGACGAGGGATGACCGGGCTTTCTTCTGCTCTTTCTTCTGCTCACGCTCCGACTTGTGGGAAGGAAAGCCAGGCTAATACGTGATACTGAAATTTTACTGTCTTCAAGGCTGATCCTCCTAAAGCCAACTGCCTTCATTTTTAGGGCAGTAAATTGCTGGCAGCACAGAATAAAGAGACTGAACTTTCTTTATTAGCCTGAATTCTCTTTATGGGTCTGCCAAAGAGCTGGGGTTTTTCCATTCAGCTCTGGCTCTCTCCTCATGCTCCCTCCCTATTTTCTGCTGATTTTTCTTTGCCTGAGAACATAACTAAAGACCTTAAAAATTAGTGCGGGGCTTGTTTCTCCCTGTCACCTACCCACTTACTCTCGCCAAAGTCGTTGGCACCCGGTAGCAGCATAAGTGCCTCTGAGCAGCTGAGCAAACGCATGATTTATTGTTGGTTGTTTCCAGGTAGGAGAGAAAGGCACATCAGAGCCTCTTGCCTTTGGAGCAGCCCTCTTTGTGGATTAGGAATGTAGATGAAAAAGACTCATTTCCCAGCCAAGGAAACTGAACTAAGATGGGGCTGCTCCTATGCACAGCATCCGAACTGGCCCAGCAGTGGTCTCCGAAAGCTTCTCTCCAGGCTGTCCTGCAGCCTTGGCTTGGGCCATAATCTCCGTAACGTGTCTGCTGCTCCACTTTTTCTCTTTCCCACACACTTAAAACACCCCTTCCTCATCACACACACCCATCCAGCTTCAAAACAAGGTTAGCAAAACCCCCTTTCCCACATCATCCGTGTTCTCAAGTGCCTTGGCGCGTGTCCTTCTTGCGGTGGTGACGTGGATTTTGGGGAGGGCTCCACATTGACCCAGTTGCTCCCAATCCAACCCAGTTGAGGACAAGACCAAAGGAAATAGGCCGTGGAGCCGAAGCGAGCAGTTAAAGGAGACAAAACCAGCGAAGAGAGGGTGCGCTGGTTAAATCTTTGCACGTTTTCCTCATTCATTCCCCCTAAGGCAACATCTTTATTGTGGTCTTTGCTCCTACACAAGCCCACACATCATTATAGTTGTTTACATACCATCACTAGCAATAATAATAATAGCTAAGTAATAATTCTTCATTTGAATGTGATGAACGGCTGCATCTCTCAGTAAAAATAAATACATGGGGAAAGGGAAAATACATCATTGTTACTAGCAAATGAGGCATAGTGCAAGAAATTAAAATATCTGGCTTATGGAAAAGCAGGGAAAAACAACTTTGCAAGGAAGTCTTAAACCAACAGGCATAAGGATCATTTATCGAACATAGGAGAAATTAATAGGGAAAAGGATAATTAAGAGAGATATAAATGTTTGCTGAAGTTCTGTATAAGTGAGTACCAGCAGGCATAAAATTAGAGCTCAAATAAGAACATAGATTACAGTTTCATACTTCAGCTGACACGCTCAATTTGTACAGGTTTGGGTTTGTTTTTTTTTCTAATTTCTACATTTTTAAAGGCTAAGATGCATCCTTTCAGGAGAGACCCCCATAAGCTCCCGGACACTTAAATGCCTAGCTCCGTAATATAGCAGGTGAAGTTAAATTAAGTTAAATTTCCCCTTTCCGAGCAGCGCGAAGACTTACGCCGCTCTCCGCCCTGAGCGCGATGGCAGCCACAGCCGTGCCGAGCTCGGAGGGTTGGCGTAGCGCCCCGCCAGCCGCGTGCCGTCACCTTCCCTGTGCGTGCAACGACGCGCCGTAGGGCGCCGGTCTCCCCCTGCCAGCGATTTCTCTACGCTTTGTGGAGTAAGCGAAGGGAGAAGACAGAGGAAAGCATCCCACCCTAGGAACGCGCCGTTGGCGGCGCCCTACCTGCTGGCCAGGCGTCCCCATCCCACTCGCGGCGTCCTTCGAGAACCCTGCTGAGCCAGGGAAAGCCGGGGATTTCGGGGGTTAATGCCTCATCAAGGTTCAAAGGCAGTTCAGGGAAATGCTGCCAGCTGAGAGATAACAAGGCAAAGCTGAGCCTGCTCCAGCTCAGAAGGCTTCAGGAGGAAAGGAAAGGGAGGTGAGCAGGCTGTGCGCTTGTGGGGGTGATGTGGGGTGTGAAGAGAAGGGGTTGGTGGTGGGTCGCGCTATGTGGTGCTGCTCTTACACCTTTCAACACTTTGCTTCTGCGCTTTCAGGCTGGTCAGGTCCATGCAGCAGCTGCTCCGGCCAGACTGGCACCTCTCTGCTTCGGGCAGAGATCACAGAATGGTTTAGGTTGGAAAGGACCTTGAAGACCATCGAGTTCCAACCCCCCTGCCATAGGCAGGGACACCTCCCACCACACCAGGCTGCCCAAGGCCACCTCCAGCCTGGCCTTGAACACCTCCAGGGATGGGGCCTCAACAACCTCTCTGGGCAACCTGGGACAGTGCCTCACCACCCTCAAAGGGAAAAACTTCTTCCTAATGTTCAATCTAAACCTGCCCTCTTCCAGTTTGAAGCCATTCCCCCTCGTCCTATCACTCCATGCCCCAGTAATGCCTTTGCTTAGACCCTGCTGTAGGGACAGTGGCTCCTGCCCTCGCCTCTCTGCGCTCTGCTGGTCTCCTCCTTTTCCTCCTGCAAAAGCAATTGGGCTGTACTGGGGCTGGGACGGGGGCTGGGCAAGGGGGGATCGAACTGTGAGGGCTCTTCAGTGCTCTCGGCATCTGGACAGTCAAATTGTTCTCTCTGGTGAGATCAGGCTCTTGTTTTCGGTCCTCATAGGTCTGAGTTTTATTTGGTGATGTGCCACTGAGAATTTAGGTCTCTCTCAGAAGCTGGGGTAATTGGGTTCGTGACTTTGACAGAGATTTCTGCACCAGCGAGGAGGGGAGGGGAGCAAATAGATTGGAAATATTCATCTAATAGCACTCTAAAGCAGCTTGTCCACAAACTGCCGCCCATCCAGGATATGTAGCGGGGAGGGGACATAAAGTTTCAACTGTTCTTTTTTTTTTTTTTATCAAATGACTTAGATGCTCCTGCTGCAAAACTCTCACACTTGTGCTCTCTCCTATAAATACGTCAATATTAAAATCATGCTCTTATTATACTTCTAAGTGTTTTCCTATAAAGAGGCCGCGGGATAACTCCATCAGTATCTGTCTTGAGTAGCTGGGGTTAGCGCAGCAGAAAGCACGGACCTAAGACCCGTTTCATCAAAGGGACTCATATTCTGTTTCACATTTCTCTTCCTCTCCTGAACTGTTTACAAACGGCAATTTACTCCCGGTCTTTGTCACCGTGTTCCAGCCACAAAGCCTTCAAAGATGACCAAAAAGCCTTTTTGCCACTCCACTAGAGATGCACTATGTTGTTTAAAACCAAAAAAAAATCGGGAATGAGTCAGAGGCATGAAAGACAGCGATAACAATTAGGAAGTGCCGCTCACCTTTGATGCTCGGGGAAGCGTTGAGTGTCTGTGTCCGTCCCGCGTGCGGGGACGGCCTGTCGGCAAGGCAGAGCACCAACCTGTCGCTATTCACGGCAACATGGAAAAATAAATTCTGAAAAAAAAACCCCAAACCTGAAGTGAATTTTACATAAGTGTCACAATAAGCTAACTTCTACAGGCGTACGCATTTATGCGAGGAAGCTAGAGAGTTAGCTGTTTCTAGGAGCGTGTGTCATTAATTGCTTTACTATTACTATTACCGCACGTGCGCGTATACCCGTGCTGGAAAAAGGCTCAGATTTCTGTGTTGTGGTGAACAGTGGCAGAGTAAAAGAACCAACATCTATATTTAATGAAGCTACATCATACCCTTATAACTCTTTTTCTGAATTAAGCTGCTTGAGCTTTAGTTTTCCTTTATATCAGCGGGCGAGAAGTCTCTGGGTATGCCCGTAATTAATCATGAGCCCGGAGTACATTATTTCAGTTGTGCAGAGATCCAGGCTGTGCATAGTCATTAAAACTTGGTTCAGCCTTTGCTTTCATTTCCTAATGATTAATGCTGCCGCTGGCACAGAGAACTGGGGAAAGGTCTCTTTACCCCTGCAGTAATGGAGAGGTTGGGATCAGATTGGGATCAGGCTGGGATCTTGCTCTGCTGCGTCCCGTGTCACACACTGATGTCTGCCTGAAAACTTCCTTCGTTAGAACAACGCATGAGAAGCTGCGTACTGTGGTTTCTTAACAAAGTGGAGGCTTCGGGGCAGAAAAATGAAGGCTTTTTAGTTTAGCCATGAGAGGAAATACGGGGTGCAGGGAGGCTAAGCTCCGCAGTGAAAACACAGGAGCAGAAAGTTCAGCAATTTTATTGAAAAGAAATAAAAACACAGACTGGGACCGTCATCTTTCAGGGAGCAGAAACGCCTCCTGTTATGGGGGAATTTGCCGCAGGTGTCTTATAAAAGGAGACGGGACACGCTTCCAGGTGGGAAAACAGCACGTTGGCTCCAGTCTCTCACGTGTGGCGACACCGGCTGTCCCCTGTAACGCGGGATCTCCTGTCGTACGTTCACAAATCCTGCGCCCCTTGTTAAAATGGTGTTACTTGGACAAAGGTTTCAGCAGAAGCAACGTGCAGAAGCAGTCCCAGTCTGCTACGTATGGCCGGCAACAGGCAACGTTACTCTCTGAAAGCTTCATTGGACTGTCGGGCATGTAGGACTCCCCATCATCGCCTCTGCTCCTCCTCGGCTCATGTGCCTTCCTGCCTGGTGTCCCTGCCCTTCTTCCTGGCTCTCACGGTGTCGTGTGGTCCATTCCACATTTTAAAGGCTTTACATCTGGCAACCCTGTTCTGACTGCAGTCAAAGGAGACGCGGAGACCCATCATTTCTACTGTGTCTTCCTTCAGTCACTGTGTCTCAAACACATCTCATCATTTCCTCTCCAGCTTCACGTGGCAGAAGTTGCTGTGAGATTAATGAAGACATGGAGATCCAGCCCTGGGAAATAAGATGGTTGGGCCATCTTAATTTTCTCCAAGGACTTTATAACCTCAAATTCAAATGTGACTTATTAGAAAAGGTCACAGAAGAGCACAAGCCTAGGAGAGAAAGGGGGTTGCAATTAGGAGCATGTAACTGGAATAATTCTTCAATTTCCACGCATGATGAAATGAATCTGTCCTGGCAGAGCCAGCACGAAGAGACGATATGTTGCAGTACGTGTTTGTGGGACGTTTGTATCATCCAGGAGGAAAGACAAAGCTATTTGTGTAGCAGCACGCCGGCAATACCTCCACATTTGATCTGTTCCCTGAAAATGGTTGGGTGTGTGGTCGTGCCAAGCTCCAGATGGCGGAGTCGCATCCGTATTAGGAAAAAATAGCTTTAGACCCCAATGAAGTGTTAATTTTTAAACAAGTTTAAAACAGCTCAGAGCTAAGAATAGTCTACAGCTGAGACTCTTGCAGTAATCTCAGGTGAGGAGAAAATGCATAGAAACTTTCATAAAACAACTGCGCTGTGGCTGCGAGCGCTAATTCAATACCGAAGTGCAGCACGCGTCCCCTGCTTTGGATGCTCTTGATAAGATGGGAAAGAAAATCAGCTGAGAATGTGCAACCACGCAGTGCAGGACACAGGTCCTTCAGGAATGCTGTAAGCACAGTTGGTCCCCCCTTGGAGATGGGTGAGAGCCTCTGAGGTATTCCCGTTCCTATTTTCCTAATGTGCACAAAGATGTGCAGAAATGACACCTATTAGACCATTGGGTCCAGAGGTCATTTAAGGGCAACCGTTTGCCCCTTTCCAGTGCCCACAGGGATGGAAACACACATGGCTCAAAGCTTGAAGGGATGGTGGCAGTCAGAACGAATTGTCTTGAATAATTATCTTCTCTGGAACACGAGTTGAGGGAATCTGTGTTCTCCGTGCAGTGGTTGGCAGCTGTGGGGTTCGCAGGGTTCCTCTGTGTTTAGCAGTTTCAGAACAAGCACTTTGGAGTTCCGTGCTGTTCTAAGAGGATCGCACGTGACCAGTCTTGCTTGGTTTGGTTTTGTTTTTTAAGTTTGAACCCTTTTTGAATTTAACTTCTGAAATATGAAGCTTTTCTGCTCACCGAGTCCAGGCTGTCCCTGCTTTTATAATTTCTGAGAGCTCATTTGTACTCTTGTGAGGTACGGGTATCCCATTCTTACCTGTTGAAAGATTCTCTCTGGGAACAGTTTACTCTTTGCCGGTGGATACTAAAGCGTACGATCAGTTCAGTCATGAATGAGAAACTGTAATAAATGGGGCACTTCTTTCACTGACCCACTCTATCCTCTTGATGTAGCGCTCTTGCAGGTTGGCGAAGGTGCTCGGAGATTAATGCAGACGGAAGGAAACGCAGTGCAGGGACTCTGCCTTAACCATTCATTTTGATGTAAAGAGTATGTAGGAACAGTAGTTAGGGTGACAGCCTGGGATTTAGGGAAGCTGTCTTCAGTTCCCTGCTTTGCCACGTGTGACGTTGCACCTCTGTGCCGCAGCTCCAAATCTATATAACGGGACAACTGTATTTTCCTACTTCATGGGGCTCTTGGGAGAATAAATGCCTTTAAAACTGTAAAGTGTTCAGTTAACCTGACAATGAGACCATATAAGTGTATTACATAGATGTGGCAGAATCCAATGAAGGTGGCTTTAAAATAATATTAACATCTATCTTCTTGAATTTGATTCTATGAGAAGAGACTCTTCTGCATCTGTATTTCAGGCTATTAACCATCTTGCTGATCCGTCCATCGTTCAGGATGTTCCCTGGCCCTGAAAACCCAAAAGAGCTTTGTCACAAGCTGCGTATTAGAATAAATATTCCTTCCATTTGACAGAACTCCCGGATCTGACGTTTCCTTAAGTATCTTATATTTCCTCCTAAACTAACAGCAGTGAATAGAATACGGTGCTGATTTTTACAAGGTGTCCTGTAACTCAGAGGAATATATTGCAGATTTGAACCTTGCTCGTCTTTCTAGATGTCTTGCCTGGGCTCTAGAGATAGTCCAATTCCAACGATTAAGAAGTTCTGTTAGTATCAGCACTATTCAGAGTTTTGGCTGCTTTATCTCTGTCTTCCTTTTAGTCCCAGCTGAAATCAAGGAGTAGAAAGGCAAATTGAATGAGAGTGATTGTTATTAATTAAAAGAGAAAGTTAAAAAGTTATCCAAACTTTTTGGTCTCTCAAAAAGACGTGCAGGTATGTGATGTCTTCAGCTTCTTGAACAAGTTGATATCTATTCCTTCTTTATCTGAGTCCGTTCAAGCATACCACACAGTTGATATGGGCCACATGTAGCTTTATCTGAATCAGTTCTCCCAAAGTCTTAAACTATATAATTAAGCTCTTTTTAGTGACTGGAAAACTGCCACTAAATTTGAAATCTGTCACGGTAATTTCAAGGCTAAAGGAATTAAACTTAACAAGAGATATTATTCCTAATTATTACCCTATCTCCAGCCTTTCGCACTTGCCTAAATTCTTTAAAAGTTTTGTCCCTTCCGTAGCTGCCTGATCATCAGAATTTTAATTAACGCTAATCAGGATGTTTCAACCGTGACTGCCCATAGATTACTCTCTTTGGCTTAATAGTAGGTGTTCATCTCAAAGCCTCATTGTGTTTGTTACTTGGGGTGACACAGCCGTCATAGTTTCCAGGTTTGATATAGCTTTTCCTGAAGTCATTTGAATTGAATGAACTGAATTTAATTTATAATTTCAGAGCAGATTATCAATTTTCTGCATTATGGCAGTCTTGCAGCAGGCTAAATCCTTTTTAGAACCGTTTACTCTCGCCACTGATACCATACTCAGACACAGGGTCTGATTTTTGTCCCAGAGAAGAAAAGATGAACTGCTTATACTGACCACTTCTTTGTTGGTAATTTAGGTTATTGACTGCAGCAAATATCTTCATCGATTCCCTATAATTCTTGGCGTCATGTTTTTCAGTGGTATTTAATAAGCTCCTCTGGAGTTCTTCTTAACAGGATGAGTATTATTACAAAAGATAAATTCACATATGTGAAGGAGAGAGGAGGATCTGTTCATCTCTCCTTCAAGGAGTGAACATACATTGAAGAACAGTGGTTGCACACATGAATAGGAAAGAAAATGTTGACTGGGAGAGATCGTTCAACTTATTCCCATTTACGGAATTGTTGTCTACCCTTAGTTTTCCTGGGGCCAACATTTGGCTTTAGAGCCATTGATTTCTCTTTGTTTTCCTTTTCATTTTCAGTAAATGACGCCACTTACAGAAGAACATGAGGAGAGCTGTACTGGGTCAGACCATGGTTCCCATTAGCTGATTGTCTCTGGGAAGAGCCAAGAGCAGGCTCCCGAGGCAGAGGGCAGGGACACTGCAGCAAATACCAGTACTCTCCCAACACGTTCTCCCAGCTCTTGGTAGTCAGACCAGGGACTTTCTGAGCTGGAGATCCAGTGTCCTGGTCTTCAACAGCCTAAAACACATTTTTTTAACTGAATTCATCTAGATGCCCGCTAAGCTTTCAGCACTCACAACAACAGGAGAACACAGGGTGTATTGACTAACTCTGCCTTGCCAAGCCCCAGCGTGGTGAGGACTTACACGCCGGCCGGGTTGTTGCAAGAGACCTGATCCTGCAAAGTGTCGATTCACAAAGATTTTTGAAGGCAGTATTGAAAATAGGTGTGGGTTTTTTTTTTTGCAAAAGAGGGATACGCTAAGATAAGCCCGTGCAGCAGGACAGGACCCCCGGGTCACCGTGCCACGTCAGGGTGGTGTTCCCCGGGGGCTGTAACGAGGAGCTCTCTGCTGTGACGGCTCTTCGCCGGTGATACTCCAGGAAATGCAAAACCTGTTCCAAACAGGGCAGAAGTTGAACAACAAAGAAATTATGGCACCAGGTTGCCCTCGCACAGGTAGAAAAAACCAAGCCCAAGGTTTCTTCTGCATCTCAACTTATGGCCTGATGTTCAGGTAAGATGAAAACATCGTAACTTTCAGTGATTAAGTGTGAAACACTGGAAGTGAGGCAGTTGAATTTGTTGTCAAATGCAGCCTTAAATACTTTCGTCTAGGCATTTCTTTTTGAGCAGCACGGCCTCCTCTGACACCGCAGAGCATTTTTATGTGCAGACTTAATTGAAACAGTCTTATTTATAGCAGTGAATATTCATTCTTGTTAAAGGTGATTCTGAGGGAGGCTAATAAATGTTCTCGCTTTCCCTTGCATCAGCTAACGATCTGGAAAACAAATATACTGCCATTCCCTTGGAACCCGATCTTGCTACACTGGATTATACTGGACGGAAGTTGTATTTCACCTTCCATTTATTTATTATTCACATCTCTCCAGCGCCTGAAGTTCCTGCCGTGATGCATCGGGCATTGACTCAATGGGCAGTCCATGTCCCAGAGCTGGCAATTTAAGTCTGAGATGAGAGACGATAGATGGAGCCAGAGAGACAAAGAAGTACGAGGAGATAATTAGACCAAATCCATCAATGCAACTGGCCATGGTCTTCGTGTGCTCACAGTCTGGCAAAGGATTGTGGCAGAAGAGTGTTTAAGGAGAGCCTTGTGAGACCTGTGTGACACGCTGTGCTGACGTATTACCTGTGACACCAGGCAACCAAGAAAGATCATTTCAATCAGAGAATTTGACTGCAGAGTGAGTTGTTTTTATCACTGACCGGTGGTTGTTCTTTACGGTACCTAGTTCTCGGTTCAGCTATCCACGGTTTATCGGACCAAAGGTTGGCTTATCACATGTCAAAGGAGACACCAGCCCTTTATGCGGCTGTAACACAACACGGAGCTGCAGCTTTTCGCGGGATGAGGCATCACAGCATGGCCATATGAACTTCCAAAGCGGCAAGACGACTGGGACTGGTCATGGAACTTTTTTTTTTCTGCAGTGATGGTGTTTCATCATTTAAATTGCCAGAAACAACCAGGACACGCAGCAGTACGCTTTAACTCAGCTCTTTTACATAACTGAATGCATCGTTGCACTGCAGTGAGGGATCTGGGGAATCTGAGCCTGTCCTCGGCACGTATTCCCGCCTTTCTCAGCCAAGGAGAGAGGAGTGATGTTGGCAGAGGGAGTTGATGAATACTGAGATTTCATGGGCCAGCGCTCCTGTGAGCTATCTGAAGACTTAAGCTGTGTCGCCTGGAAAAGGTCTGCACAGGGGCTACCCCTGCTCCGGGGTCCCCAGCTCCCGCTTAGGGAGGTCTCTGGTAAAGGATAAAGGATGATAAAGGATAAGAAAATGTTCTCGGTCAGCACTCTCCTCTAATGACTCTTTGTGAGTGATCTCAGTCTGCCTCAAAGACATGTACTGAACCCAGCCTCCATTCTCGACAGCAGGCTTCTAATAATAAATATCGTCAAACCAGGAAAAGTGTAATACAACAAAATCCGGAGCCTAATGTTGGGGAACAGCTGTTGACTTCCAAGCTTTTTTCGGGTACCCAGTCCTGCTAGTTCTTCTGTGAAAATGAGAGGCGCGGGGCTTTCATCTATAGGTGACATTTTGTGCCTACGGTGAGCTGTGCCCTGGTAATTTGATTGGGACAATCTTTAGGGACCACCAAAATATGTTGCTCCTACCCCAAAGCAGAGATCTCATCCAAAAATCAGGTGGGTGTGAGGACTCAAAAGCAGCTCTTTGCATAGGTGGACGCTTTTCTGACTTGTCCTGAGTGGCGGCCAGGGTGCTGATACAAGTATTGACCCACCCCAGCGATTTCCAACCTTTGGAAATTATATCGAGCTCTGGCAGAAGCAAGTTTGGAAAGTTACGAACAGACCAACAGTGGAACGAAAAGCCTTGAACGGTAAAAAACAACCTTACTCGCACCTTCTCTAATCCTTCTCTCTGCTTCCAAAAGTGCCTCCCTCTGCGAGCTTTTGCAATTACCTCTCATTAGCCATTGACAATAAAGGAAGAGAAGGCATAAATTGGAAGCATGAATCATACCCCAATTTAGCCTGTCTCTTCTGCTAATAAAAAGGCATATGCTTCTCAGATACTCCTCTGCGTTAAGACTAAGAAGGAAGGCAGCAGAGGGAAAGCTGAACCACGCAGACTTTTGCAACGAAGTGGTTTCCATTTTCCTTTGAACGAGAGAATAATAAATTAGAAAATTTTCTTGTTAGAACTGTCTTCATCTCGTACCAGATACGTGCCTAAACTCGTCCTCCATATCCAAACGTGTGGGAGGAAAGCTTGGTTTCTGGTCAAGTGTCTGCACGTCTGGGGTTATCTGCGCGGCTCTGATGCAGACTGTGTGCACTTGAGCAATCTTTGTGTAAAAATCTGCATTTTACAGCTGAGGACACAAAAGCGCCCTGACACGGTTCATGGAAAGGGCTGTACGAGACCATTGCAGTAAGAGGGAACTCACCCGTGGGACCTGCCAGACCCTTCTAGCCCGAACTCCTGAGCTCACAGGCTCAACAAGAGCATTAATGTTTTTGAGGGCTTCAGGCACAATAATGATGGAATAAGTCAAAAGAACAAAAGGGCTTCTTTAAACAGGCAGTAAGGATCTAAGAATCAAAACAACACTGGCTCCAAATATTCTTTTTCTTGAAGCAACAGAGGTACTGCGGATTAGGATTAGATTGTTGTAATGCTCCTCTGACAGTATAAAGCAAATGCTTATGAGAACACGCATATATCTTTCAAGTAGCTCACATAAAAAACACCAGGATGATATCCTACTCAGAAATAAAGTAACCCAGCTGACCCAGCTAGGCTGTGGGCACATTGAAATAATCCAAATTATTGCTTTTGGAAAAAAAAAAAAATTATTCTGTAGCAGTGTTTGGTATAAGCCTTCTGTAGTGCTGTACTATATTCGTAGCGAAATGCTCTTTTCTTTTTTTTTTCTGCGAAAGATCCTTCCAAGTACCACCTGGTTAAGTTACAAAACTCTATATTTAGTTTACAGAAAGTTGCAAAATTTAAACAGGCCAAACCTATTGCACAGAAGGAACCAGATATCAGAGAAGACAAATGTGTAGTACCAAACCACAGATTAAACATTGATGACGTCCCAAATCCCACATGGTAGTAAAACGACCTTTGGTACTCAGACAGCAGAACGACAAGGCCATGTAAAACAACTTCCCAAAAACTCGGTGAAGTTCTTTGCATTGCAAAGACTTTAAAACGCGCCGTGGCGCTACTGGATGTTATTGCACCTTTTCAGGAGAGAAAGAAAATCAAGGCGGTAGATAGCGTTCTCTCCAAACTCTACTTCTTTTATCTTATGCTGCTACTAATTATTAGTAGAAGAAGAATCTCTCATTTGGGTAAGTGCTAAAAATGAGCCTCTGGAAAAATGCGCCGCAGTAAAATCCATCGCATTATAAATCCCAAAGTCTACCAAGAGACGCAGCCAGTGGTGCGCTGTGAACTGCCTGGGAAGAAGGGAAGGAGCGTAAAAAGCCGTTATCCCCTGCCTCTCCAGCGGAGCTAGCCGAGCACCCGGGGATGTCCTGCCTGACGTGACTCAATGGAGCAGTGGCATTTGCCCATAATAAGTAACGAAACTTAAAGAGGAGTTCTGGGGTATAATTAGCACGGTTGTGTGAAAGTGTCCGTACCGCTCCCCGCAGGCCAAAAAAGTCCCTCTCTTCCAAGAGTGACACAAGCGGGCAAACTAAGCAGACTGGGGTCTGGGACAGCAGTTTTTTTTCCTTTTCTGTGCCTCCCGCTATGCTGAAAATATACAGAAGTGGAAGTAAGTGGAAAAGTACAGTTTCTGAGCATCGAAAGTCCAGCCCTGTCCTGGTGTTCTCCAGTTGTGTCATCATCAGCCACAAAACCAGCTGCTGTTAAGGAAGTGAAGCTGCGGTGTCTGCTCCGCCGGGTTTTTCTCTTTGCTGGAAAACTTGCCTTGGACTCCACCTTCCTTTGGGTCGGACCTCCCTGGAGTCCCGAAGGCTCCTGGAGGCTCAGCAAGGAAATAACAACGGGAATGAGCCTCTCCCGTTTCGCAGCTGACAGAAGGGTCATTTGGCAATGGCCGGGTGATAACAAGCAGAACAATTCAGATTAGAAGTCCACAAATCCGCCTGACTAACACAGCTCCGGCCAGCAGCGCCGCATAATTAAAGTTATTATACAAAATGCAGCCCTTATTTTAGAAGTTAATACTTGTCTTTATCTCCGTTAAGTTCTTTCTGTGAAAACTAGAAATGCTCCATCCTTCCCAGGCCCTTTTCAGGCCTGCTGCGTGGAGTGTATAATACGCCAATATTTAAGATTTTGTTCAATTTTCTACTCGAAAGGCTGAGTCCAGCTCTAATCTGCTAATGCCTGCCGCTGCTGGAGGTGAGACGGCAGCAAAAGCTTTCCGGCCCTTTGGGTAACTAAGAACTGGCACTGATTGCCCGGGGAGATTTTTAGGAAAGGGCTTCAGAAATTTTTTGTTGGAGTGGTTTCGGTAGAGTTGCCTCTGCCGTGGGGCAGCCTGCTGGACGAGATGACCTCTGAAGAGGTCCATCCTCCGTTCCATCGGTCACCTTTTCTTTCTTGCCTTGGTCATGGTTGGCTTAGTGTTTTCTGCTTCCCATCCAGGCCAGATTTTAGAAGCAATATCTGATCCCGCGGTGCCTTTGGGACCCCGCATTGCTACGTGAGTGGTCTTGCAGCCCTTCGGACCAGGCAGACACGTGGCTCATCCTGCCCTGGAGAAGAACCCGTTCTCTTCACAACCGAGAGGAAACAGTGTAAGCTGAGGGGGTGAAACATATCACAAATTTCTCTCTATTTAAAAAACTGTACGAGAATTCCCATGCTATCTTATTAACAGATAAAAGCTAATATTATCACCTGTCATGGGTAAAGAGGAGGAGGACTGGAATACGATCTCCTGGGAAACACAATACGAGAACCTGCATCATGTGAGCTCTTAGACAGGTGGATCCAACAGACTGCATTTATTTCCATTTTTTATGAATTTCAATGGATAGCTAAATAAAACCCCATAGTGAGGTCTCTGCTGAATGCAGCTGTTTTCAGATCTTTCGGAGTTACTGATTTCAGCCTTAAGTTGTATTGAAGCTTCTTTTAGAACAGAGGTTGCTGCTTCTGGAAGCACTACAGCAACTTGCCTCGGGCAGGTGCTCTCTCTTCCAGTCCTCAGTAACTGCCGGATCTCGCTGCAGCTCCATCACCTGAAGTGCGAATGGACAAAATTTGTCTGTCTGGAGAACATCCACCCCACAAAAAAGGGAGTTTAATATTTGCTGAGTGCCATCCATCATCTCGGAAGTTCCCACTTTCAGACGTGAATTGATTTATTCCTTTCATTGTCCAGGACAAGCGTGGCAGACGCCTTGCTCTCTCTAGAGCGCACATCCCACCCAGGAGGCACTGCCAAGCTAGCAGGGGTTATTTTTCACCTTCCCCCATTAGATAAGCTTCAGCCAGTTGAGAAGATGTCCTGGGCATGGAGTGAGGATGAGAACCCACAGCAGCCACCCACCCTTGACAACATCAGCGCTGTTGTCCTCCATTTCTTTCCTGTGCTTCAAGTACATGGGACAGACGCGTCCATCAAAGCTGCGGGGTTAAGGCATCCAGAAGCTTCCCACAGCCATCCTGACGTGGCAGAGATATGGACACTTCTGTATCATCCACACAAGTGAAAAGTCCTCCTCTCCTGGCCCATTCCTACCTACATTCTTGTGAAAGAAGGGGACAAAACCCAAACGTCCACAGCAAAATAGGCAAGGATGAGATTGCTATAAAAAATTCAGGAAAAAAAAACCCCAATAATGAGTTGGCCACTGGTGTTGAGGACAACATGAGTACTGAGGGAAGGATTTTTTTTTTTTCTCCACAAGCGCCTGAGGGGTATTCATTTGCTGAAAAGCATTTTCTCCTGTATGCTCGAGATGGTTTGAAACGCCTTCAGGAATGCAGCCAATTCCCACCTTCTGCTCCCCCCACCTTGTCCTTTCCCTTCGGGCTGTCCTTCCAGCGAAGAAATGCAAAGGGAGGGGAAGCTGCTCCTGCTGCCTTGGAGGGTCACAGACACGAGGGGTTCGTGCCGGCTCCCCGGGACAGTCTGTGGGCGCAGGTTCCAGCGGCATCTCCTGCTTGCTGCACCCATCGGCAGGGTACACGTATGGCTGTCAGCACTTCTGGAGAAAAATGTTAATATTTGCGTGTTCTACCAGACTGATCAAGCACCTAACGCTCAGCAGGTGGGAGAAGAAATGAGAGAAGACAGAAAAAAAATTGATTCAGAGACCTCAAAACAGTGAATCTTTCCTTTGATGTTCTTTGGGACAGGGTATGGCTTGTGTTAACTAACGTCTCTTTGTAGCTGGGTGGCACGGGTGGGCTTTAAACCAGCCATGCAGGGAACACAACCAGCTCATACACCACCGGGGCAGCGCTTCTGCTCGTGTTTTGGAGGGGGATGCACGTGGTGGTGTGGAAACCACAGGTACCATAAGTCTCTCTAGCAACTTTTACAAACCGAGGACACTTAAAGCAGCCTGAAAGTCGTTCTACTTTGTACCGGTGGCAGATTTGGCCTTTGGCCCACGCCGGGATCAGGAGGGGGTGGCAAAATGCCTCTGCCTATCTTTGCCTTCCTACAATAGCTACACTGAGCGTCTCTACTCTGTTAAATCCGATTTCCTCACTGCCGTTTCTTGTATAAAAGTAGAGGGTCACTGATGTTACACTGATTGCAAAACCAGTGTAAAAGCGAAGAAAATTAGGTCTGCTCTTCTGTGAGCCAGTGTGTAATTTTTAGCTGGAGTGAGCATATTGCCACAGACCTGTCAGCAAACGAAATGTACGGCGATCAGAAATACCTGGGGAGAACGCGCTTACCGATGTGTGAAATGCCTCGGCCGTCACTCAAGCGGTCCTCGCAGCTCCAAGGACAAATGAGCAGCATCTGCGTTAACGCTCCGTGCAGCGCCGGGCGCGGGCGGCTGCATTTCGGGAGGCCGGTTGCGCAGGGAGCCCGCGCTGCTCCTCCGTCGGCCGCGTTTCCATCTCGTGCGAGTGGTCTGCGCCCTCCCGGAGGTCTCAGCACGGTCGTTTTTCCCCCATCGCCCAACACCGCCTCAGACCGAGTAAATCTCAGTCGCTGTGCACCGAGGTTAGATGTTTCATGCTGTAATCAAAACTGGCAACTTCCAGAGAGCTGCTCTACTCCTTAAAAGCAGAATTGATTGTGTAGCACAGTGGTAAGATCATGAAGGAGCGATTTCTCGTGCCCAGACCCATCCGGGGTGGTTCGGTGGCCTGGTCTGCAAGCTGTGATTTTAGAACAGTAGGACAGAGAGCTAAGCGCGCGACTAAACCTTGAAGGAATTTCTGGGATCCTCTGGAAAGCCCCCCAGCACGCACTGGAAAGCCCCGTCGCTGGTGGGTTTCTGGGTGAGCAGTTCTGGCACGCAGAGC
Organism: Anarhynchus alexandrinus; assembly: GCA_008711295.1. Lineage (NCBI taxonomy): Eukaryota > Metazoa > Chordata > Aves > Charadriiformes > Charadriidae > Anarhynchus > Anarhynchus alexandrinus. Next base: position 808,671 of record VUYV01000291.1, on the reverse strand, counting down.
TTTCCCTGTTCGGTCGGCAGATGTTGTTCGTTGTTTGCAGTCTGCACTCATCTGTCTCTACTTCTTTCCGCTCGTCTGTAATCAAGTTCTTGAGCCACAAATGAGCTACTCGACAACCCACAGCCTTATGTTCGCATCATAACCCATTAATCCTGGGCAGGCTTTATGACAGGTTTCTATTTCTGGAATAGTGGAGAGAGGGTTAATAGATGTTGCACAGACACAAACATCTTGTGCTAAAGCTGGTGGTAATCACATCACTCAGGGTGCTACTGGTAGCAATCAGCTGTGGTCATAAGCAATGTATTGACCTGTCGGACCGGATAACGTCCAGTTATCCGTAACATTTGATTATCCATTTCTTGAAATAACTATTAATTGTTTATTAGCCCTTTATAAAGTATTTATATACTCATCTTTCATATAAAGCATTACTGTAATGTTAAAGTCTAGTGTTTGACCTTTAGATTCAACCAATCAAGAAATCAGTAAGAAACAAGGTTTTTGAGCATTCGTATCTCTTTGGCTGAAAGGGCTGAACACCAGCACCCAGGCCCAGATTCATTCGGATGGGGGGGACTTTCTCTGTCTACACACTGTGCGTCTTGCCAAGTTCTTCTCCTGTGTTCCCTCTCCCGTTAGAGGAGAGACTGTGGCATTATCAGAGCAAAATAGATTGAACCCATCTATTTCAGATCCCAGGCTCAGGATGGGCCGAATCACTCTCTGACTCTGGAGATGGCCAACCTGGAGAAACTCCAAAGAGCTGGGGTGAAGTGAGAGCATCCCCCCCCTCCCCCGCCATTCCTGGCACTGGAGACCTGCTCTGATTCAGCACAGCGCTTCAGGATATGCATAAACCCAAGGGCGGGATGGAGCTGCAGCCTTTGATCGGGCAGGGGAGCTACGCCACACCGTGCAGGGGTCACTTCTTGGGGGAGCAGTGGGGTTTAGAGGGCATCTAAGCGCGCAGAGTGGCTGAAGGTTTTAGATGTCCACACATGGAGGGAGGAGCTTAGATACCAGTGTAGGACACTCATCTTTACCACATCAGGAGATTGGAGGAACCTTGGAAATTTCAGCAGGATGTTCAATCCCGAGGCACATTTGTTGAAAGCGCTTTTATCTTTGGTTGCAATAACTTTCTCTCTCTCTCTCTGGCTCTTACGACTAATAACAGCAAAGCTTATGAAAATACTTTGTACGGCTTCCAAGCTGGGCACTGCACTCTTTCTGGTGCGTTTACACTCCAGTCATCCTCCTTCATCATCTCCATGTCCTACCTCATCAGGCAGCAACGTGTCACAAGATTACGCATCACGAATTAAACCTCATAACAAGCTGTTCTGAGCTGGGAATGTACAAGAAATACATTTTGGCAAATCATATGAGAAGCAGAGGAGAACAGCAGATGTTTCCAATAGGCAAGCGTTTCCAGTTTGGCCATGAGTCTGTACTCTGGACCAGTCCCTAGATAACATCCTCCAGCATTGTGCCAACGGGAACAATAGGTCTTTTGATCCCAGTCCCAGTAGCTGCAAACTCTGGGACGGTCGACCCGAATACCTTCCAACCTCATCTTCATCCAAAGACACCCAAGACTTTCTTTATCCTCTGTCCCTGGCTCTCCGTGGCTACGATCCAACACCCGCGTTGGAGCCGCTGGAGGCAAAGATCCAAAGTATTCGCAAGGGGAATGGAGTAGTGAGAAGGCGAAAGACAATCTGCCGTGATATAAGGTGGGTAATTCCCTATCAACGCCTGAGCAAACACGCAGGCACCGCGGCAGGGAGCCTGACAGATGGTTAGAGTGGAGCAGTGGGCTCTTACTCACCGAGGCATGGCCGCCTTCTATTTCTGTTTGAAACAAAGATGTTAACCTGAATAGCAGTTCTCTGCTTGCTCACTTCATCGGGCCCAAGCCAAGGGGATGGATGTCCACACAAGGCGCAATGAAACCTGTCAGGGTCCCCACCGGTTCTTCCTCTACATCCAAAAATGTCGGTCCCTGTGTCCATCCCCTGAGGGACTCTCCGTTTCCAGCCCACCGTCCCTTTTGGCGCTGGCACCGTGCGCCCGGGGCTCGGGTCAAGGGTGGCTCAGGTGCCAGGTCCTCTGCTGCTTCTGGGCATGGCACCGCGGCCCGATGGCAGCCCGGCGTGGGCAGTAACGGATCTTGAGGGATCTTGAGGATCTGGAGGGGAGACCTTATTACTGCGTACAAGTATCTAAAGGGTGGGTTGAAGGAGGATGGAGCCAGACTCTTTTCAGTGGTTCCCAGTGACGGGACGAGGGGCAACGGGCACAAGTTGGAACACAGGAGGTTCCGTTCAAATACATGGAAAAACTCCTTTACCGTTGGGGTGGCAGAGCAGTGGCACAGGCTGCCCAGGGGGGTGGGGGAGTCCCCTTCTCTGGAGGTTTTCAAGCCCCGCCTGGATGCAGTGCTGAGTGCTGTGCTCTGGGCAGTCCTGCTTTGGCAGGGGAGTGGGACTGCGTGAGCTCTAGAGGTCCCTTCCCACTCTGAAAATTCCATGATTCCGTGATCTTATGTCCACTTCGGGGACGCCTTTGCTTTCCTTGGATGCTGTCCTGCGAGGGGACGCCACAGCTCCTTTGTCTGGGGTAGGAGAGCACCCGCCACCAGCACAGCCTCAAAGCAGGGAGACAGCGCTGGGGATGAGGAAAAGGGCTGAATTTCTCCTCTTTCCAGGGTAAATCTCCAGGGCTCCAGCCTCGGCAGCCCGCCGGGGAAGGGGCTCGCCGCAAGGCAGGCGGCCGCGCCGCAGAGAGGGGACGGCCCGCAGCATCGCTCCGAGCCGCGCTCCACAGGCAGAAAATACTTTAAACGCTTTTCTTTCATTCGCTTGCTCTTTCGTTCCATCAAACGATCAGCGCAGACAGACAGCCTACCTCCGACGTCGTCGCCTTTCAAGCGATTTCCCTCGCCGCTTTCGCAAACGCGAGTTTACCCCTCCCAGGGAGGTGAGCTGGGGATATGTTTAATACGAAGAGAGAGAGGCGAGGTAATCAAACACCTGCTCCCGCTAAAGCAAAGCCTTTCCTCTTCACAGGCTATTGAGCAGCGCCGAGGAAAGGCGGAGGCGCCCACCAGCCCTCCCCCGGCGCGAGGTGCAGCCTTCCGAGTGGGCAAATCTGGGTCGTAAAAGCAGAAACGCGAGCGGCGCTTTGTGGTGGGGTCTCCGCTGCTCTGCCCACGTCCCAGAACGTTTCGCAAATATTTCAAGTTGACAGCTACAGGCACTGTCACTGCTGCCTCTTCCCACTGCCAGGCAAGTGTTAAGTGGATAAATTTAAGAAAAATTGCCTTTGTTATTCTCACTGGAGCCTGATCTGCGCAGGCACTGCTGCCTCCATAGATCCCGTTGACTTTGGCCAGACTTGGCTGTGTTTTGCTCAGGGCTCCATGCTGGTGCTGGTCCTGGGGTCAGAGGGCTGTGGTGGCCACAGGTCTGTGCTGGGAGCCAGCCTCGGCAATCCCAAATTCTGGCACGCAAAAGTTGGCTGTGACCAAAAACGGGTTGCCTCCTGGTTGCAAAAGCATGGACAGACGAGCGTCTTTGCCTGCCTGGTGAAAGGCGGCGGCGCCCTCACAAACGTCAGCCTGACTATCCTCAGTCAGGTTGCTGGCTACCCACGAAGCCGAGATGGTTTCTCATTGCCTCTAATGGCCGATGTGCAATAACTTCAGCGAGAGCTTCACACAACGCCCATCAGCAGGCAACCGGGCGTCGCATAATTCTCTTCCAATTCTCTGTGCAGGAGGGTCATTTTCTCCAGCTGGGGCCAGGAGCCCCCTGGTCCTTTGGCTCTTGCCTTAGTCCACAGCTTGAAAGAAGAACTTTCTCCACATCAGACACGGGCTAGGACCGACTGGCGGGGAAATGAGCACGTATGTCATGTGGAGTACAGTGACACCAGCCCCGGAGAGCTTTTTCCCAGATCAGATGCCTAAAAAAATCCCATCTGATGTTGACTGCTCTGAAAGGGTGGAGATGCAGAGGTACGTATTTCGCGCAAGCGGCCCCCAAAGCAAATCTGTGCAAGTCTCTGCAGACCGCGCCAGTGCTTGAATCGTAACCAGAAGGAAATAGGCTGCCAAAATATAGCAGGGCTCAGGGACGTTATACACAGAGCCGTTTTATATTCTCATCTGCACGGCGAGCACTGCGCACCACCTATTGTACTGCTCTCCTTCTGGCCTGTATTTCATTAGAGGTTTGCCATTTCTCAGCGTGTTAAAAAATAGGATGTGCTGGCACGGTTTAAACGGTGCTAAGAGCACCATGGAGAGGCACAGCGATAGCTGCGAGGGGAAGGAGGAAACAGAGGAGTTCTCCTGAGCAAAGAGCAATATCGAGCGAACGCTGAACCGACAACCTCTGCTGCTGACACCAAAAATGCTCTGGCAAAGAGCCACCGCCAATGAACATATACACAGCAAGCGGCAGCCCCGAAGAGGAGCGCGCGTTGGAAATGCACTCAGCAAAGTAAAAGCCTCAGCTGTATAAAACACCGCAGACAGGACAGTCCTGCTATTTTACAAATCTGAGGAAAGTTAGGTTTGGATTTGGAGGACAATTTTCATAGACTCATAGAATGGTTTAGGTTGGAAAGGACCTTGAAGACCATCGAGTTCCAACCCCCCTGCCATAGGCAGGGACACCTCCCACCAGACCAGGCTGCCCAAGGCCACCTCCAGCCTGGCCTTGAACACCTCCAGGGATGGGGCCTCAACAACCTCTCTGGGCAACCTGGGACAGTGCCTCACCACCCTCACAG